>MU702054.1:55274-96190 GCA_026770625.1 Nicotiana glauca | reverse complement strand
GGGGTGGTGGGGGTGGGGTAATGGGGGAAGGGAGCGTTGCAGAAAGAAAGACGTTAGGGCGTAGAGAGAGAGAAGACTACTTCATTCAGAAAAAATAAAATGAAAATTACTTTAAAAGCCCATTCAGTGAAAATAATGATAGAGATTACACGAGGTAGCCATTCTAAATGGCTGTTATTTAGGAATTAGTCAGTGCATCCTGTAGTTCAGTTTTTCAGTTTAATTTTTTGGGAAAAAATGTCCTAAATTGTCCTGAAGTTAGGATTTTTAATTTAAAATTTCAGGACAAAAAAAGTATCGGTTAATATCTAAATAACATGCCTGAGAATGACTATATGTACATTTGTGTCACGACCTGGATTTTTCACCCTTGGAAGTCGTGATGGTGCCTACTAATACGAGCTAGGCAAGCAAATTATTTGCACAATTTACCTGTTTACCCATTTTTATATTCATTAACAATTGCAAAGTAATAATATTTGAACATTGGAATTTAACATAAGCAGTCTGAACATGAATCCAACACAACTGTTTGAGTCTCGGCTACTCAGGACTGGTGTCACAGTTTCACAGACGATCTAAGAATACTACAATTAAAAGTCTGAAAGAAATAAATACAACACTGTCTCTGGAAATGCATGAAAGAAACCAGAATAGTAGATAGAAGGAGACGCCAAGGCCTGTGGACGCCTGCAGGACTGCATCGTATCGCTTGATGAGCAAGAATCAGCAATTCCACTGCGGTCCGAAGTTTACAACACTGGGGTCTGCACAAAAGAGTGCAGAGTGTAGTATCAGCACAACCAACCGCATGTGCTGGTAAGTGCCTAGCCTAACCTCCGTGAAGTAGTGACGAGGCTAGGACCAGACTACCAAATAAACCCGTACAATTTAACTATATACAACGAAAAACAATTACAGAAAGATACAGTCATATACAGTCAAGTATGGGAGGGGGAAAACATATTGTGGGAAAATATCAAATAGTAACAGAAGAGCAACAAATAAATATGAGGATCACCACACTTCATTTGAAAATAGGAAGGGGAAATCATGCTGCGGGGTACAACAAGTATCGACAGGAAACCAACAATTTAGTGCAGAGTAACCGTAACACAGCTTTCAATAAAAATTTGGAAATCAAAGATAAGTGCACGGCATCACCCTTCGTGCTTTTACTCCCTTTCACCAAAACAATACACGATATCACCCTTCGTGCTTTACGCTCTTGCTCACCTAAACAACAATCACAAGGCAAATAGGGTAAGAGAATCTATAATCTCGAAATAAAATCAAGTAACAACAGAAAATCAGTAAATAAACGTAAAGGACAACATAACTCAATTATCAGCAAGAATCAGGAAAATCAAAGACAAGTGTATGTCATCACCCTTCGTGCTTTTACTCTCGTCCTCACCATAAGAATCAGTATAATAGGCACGGAATGGTACATCGTGCGGCACGGCATCACCCTTCGTGCTTTACACTCTTTACTCACCATGAACTCAATATAATATGCATGGAATGGTACATCGTGTGGCACTACATCACCCTTCGTGCTTTACTCTCTTTCCTTACAATCATACACGGCATCACCCTTCGTGATTTACGTTCTTTCCTCACAAAAATAATGCACGGCATCACCCTTCGTGCTTTAACACTCTTCCTCGCCCAAACAACAATCACAAACAATAGGGCAAGGGATTAAATGAGATTTTAATAATAATCCCGGCAAGGGAACAACAATTCAACAATTAAGTCCCCGCAGGGTAACAACATCAATAATATCAACATCCCGGCAAAGGAGATAACAAATAAAGCGACAATATCCCGGTAAGGGAGGCAACATAATGATCTCTTCTCTTTCTCGCTTTTACTTCACAATTCACTTCACAACTCGAGCCAATGCTCTAAAGGTTCAATTATCACTTATACTTTCACTTCTCATTATACAACTCGATTTGACGCTCCTCAAAGTTCAAGTGTCACAATTACTTCCACAAGCTTTGCATAATATATAGAAATCTTCACCAAGGCATGAATAATATAATGAAATCATGAAAATCACAATATAAGACTCACGGCCATGCTAGACACCAACGTATAGATACTCATCACCATGCTTATACATCGTCCTCATCAATTACAACATAGCAAATAGGACTCGACTCCTAATCCTTCAAGCTAAGGTTAGACCAAACACTTACCTCGATGCCACAAACACAATTCACGCTTCAATTATAGATTTACCCTCGATTTCACCACCAATTATTTCGTATCTAGTCACAAGTTACTTAATTACATCAATAAACGCTAAATGAATCAATTCGAATGCATAAAAATGAATTTTCCAAAGTTTTACCCAAAAAGTCAAAAATCGCCCCCGAGCCGACACATGGTCAAAACCCGAGGTTCGAACCAAAAACAGATCACCCATTCCCCCACGAATTTAAATATATAATTTATTTTGAAATCGGACCTCAAATCGAGGTCCGAATCCCCAATTTTTGAAAAACCCTAGGTTCTACTCAAAACACCCAATTTCCTCGTGAAAATCATTGATTTGAAGTTGAAATCATGTTAAAAGATGTTAAGAATTGAAGAAAGTTAGTTAAAAATGACTTCCAATTGATTTGGAGAAGAAGAAACCTTTGAAAAATCGCCTAAGTGTGTCTATGTTTTGAGAGAATATGGGAATGGGTTAAAAATTCGACTAAGTATAAAAGTTGCAGGTCTCAGATGAGGGAATTCAGGGGTTCGCAATTGCGAACCCCGACCTCTACTATTATGGGAATTGCGAAGGGATTCTCGCAATTGCGAGATGGGAATGCGAGGGTTGAGCCGCATTTGCGACCTGAGGCATCAAAGGAGAGCTTCGCATTTGCGACTGGCCTTCCGCATTTGCGAGCTAAGTCGTCGCATTTGCGATTAGGCTTGCCCAGGTCCCATGCAGACCTGTGGACATTAGCTGAAAACCTGCAATTTTTCCAAGTTTAAAATGCACCCCGTGCCCTATCCAAAATTCACCCGAGCCCTCGGGGCTCCAAACCAAACATACACACAACCTCAAAAATATCCTACGGACTTATTCGTGTAATCAAATCACCAAAATAACATCATGAACATCGAATTAAACCTCAAGATCAATGAAATTTCTCAAAACTTCTTAAACATCAAATTTTGCATTTAAGGTCCGCATTAGGTCAAATGAATTCTGTTTCTTACCAAACTTTACCAACAACACATATAAATCATATTGAACCTGTACCGAGCTCCGGAACCATAATACGAGCCTGATACCACCGGTTTCACATAATATTTCACTTTCAAAATTCTTTATATTTTTCAGAAAATAATTTTTTTAAAAAATTCATTTCTCGGAGTTGGGACCTCGTAATACGATTCCGGAAATATGCCCAAGTTTCATATTTTTTTCCACGGACCCTTCGGGACCGTCATATCACGTGTTCGGGTCCGTTACCCAAAATGTTGACAGAAGTCAACTTAAATACATTTTAAGTCAAAATTTATCATTTTTCACAGATTTTTACACAATTGCTTTTCGGCTATGCGCCCGGACTGCGCACGCAAATCGAGGTGATGCTAAAAGAGATTTTTAATGCCTCGAAACGCATAATTCATTTTAAAAATAAGCGATAACCTTTTGGGTCATCACAACTTGCCCCAAAATTATGAGACAACTAGCCCACATATTGCCTGGGTCATTTAGCTGCAATTTAAAATGTAGAATTAGAAATAGGAAATTTTCTCAAAACTTGTAATACTCCTAATTATCTAAGAGACTAAAAACGCGGCATCAGCTGATAGTGAAAAGGCTAAAGAATTTAAGGTGAAAGTATTAAAATTTGTGAGTCCAGAGATCATAACATAAAAGATGCTTATAGTCTACCGAGACCTTGAAATGCTCGAAACAATCTTTCTGATTCTTGAGCATTTTCGTTTGTTTTGTTCAGTTCGATTTCATTTCCAAAGGTTTTATTATTTGTAGAATTAGAATAAAGCACGATGACGTAGCTGTTCCGATGCGTAAAGTCTATTAGTTATGTGGTCAATTAAAATTTTTTCATTAACTTTTATGTCAAATCTCCCAAAAGATTTACTTTGAACATGAGAAACCAGATATTTGGCTTAAAAAATCAACCGAATATGTGCAAAATGTTAATTTAAAACTCAATAGTTTAGAAAGACTAACATTCTGAACTCATAAACTTCAAATTCCTATTTTGCCTGTTTATGCAGCCTGTATACAGTTGAAATCGGGCTCATCTATTGCATGACAGATCGGGGTTGAAACGTGATGGATTAAAGATTGACCTCGGGTTGTATCGAACAAAGGTACGAAGTTAGAACATGTGTCTTCAAGACCATCGAGCTCGTAGCTCCGAAACCGACCCCGACTCCAATCAAACTCAAGGAAATATTATCGGACCGAATAACGGAAGGCCGAAATATCCGTAAACGGTTAGATATCACGACAGGAATCTTAGAACGTATTAACGAGTGACCGACTAATAAGCAATTCATGAGATTTCTTAACTTTTGTAGAATTGTATCTAAAGTAGGACTCTCCTAGTATATAAAGGGGGTCTGATTATTTGTAATACACGTTGTGACACACATCCAAAGGCAATACACTATTATTTCTAATTCTTATTACCTTGTTATTCCGTTCTGACATCGATTGAGGAACTCTCTGGCTCGAGGGTGACCAACCTTCAAGGATAACACTGTTCAACTTGTGCGATTTGCATTTACTTTTATGTTGATTTCAATATTAATCTGTTTTTTCAATTAGTATTAAGTTATATCACGTATCCTAAAATCGCATATAAATTTAGTTGTTATTCAATTTAGAGGATAAACAGTTCGGCGCCCACCGTGGGGCTAAGGATAATAGTGGTTACTTGGTACAAACTTTTATAAACACACTATTTTACACTTGTTCTTTGGAGTGTCTTTGATTCCATGATCAAAATGTCGAACTCTCAAACAGCACCCCTAGGCGTTGACAATGATTTCTACCAGCACAGCGAAAATGATAACATAACACCAGGGAATGACGTACCCCCAATCGATCTTGATGGAGTTCCGACTGTAGATCCAATCAACATCAGCTCACATATTGCCATCAACACAAATTTCGCCGTCGATCCCAAAGGCAGCGTCCGTAGGGATGTTCGATTAGCCGCTCAAAGCACACATGGCAGCGAAGATGGCGGAATCAACTTGCGGGTGATCTTCAAAATACTGCAAGCTCAACAGGCAGTGATAGCCCAGCTTCATCAGAACTAGAGTCACCCACCGAGTAGGGTTAAGCCTAAATCGTCCCAGGAAGTTGGCTACAACGTTGAATCGGTCTCAAAGAGATCGAACAAGAAAGAACCGGGGACCAATCCTGTAATTATGAAGATGCTCGAGGAACTGACAAAACGAATTGAGTCGGGGGAAAAAAAGATTGAGGAAAATGACAAAAAGGTGGAAACTTACAACTCTAGGGTCGATCAAATCCCGGGGGCACCGCCGATATTGAAGGGTTTGGACTCCAAAAAGTTTGTGCAAAAACCTTTACCCCCGAGCGCGGCTGCCAACCTGATCCCCAAGAAGTTCCGCATGCCCGAGATTCCTAAATACAATGGAATGACCGATCCTAATGAGCATGTCACCTCTTACACATGTGCCATCAAAGGGAATGATCTAAAGGATGATGAGATCGAATCTATCTTACTAAAGAAATTCGGAGAGACCCTATCAAATGGAGCTATGATATGGTATCACAATTTACCACCTAATTCTATAGACTCATCTGCTATGCTTGCAGATTCTTTCGTAAAGGCACACGCCAGGCCATCAAGGTCTAGACTAGGAAGTCAGATCTTTTCAACGTAAGGCAGAAGGACAATGAAATGCTTAGAGAATTCGTGTCTCGATTCTAAATGGAACGGATGGACCTACCACCGGTGGCTGATGATTGGTCCGTTCAAGCCTTCACCCAAGGACTCAATATTCGAAGTTCGGTGGCTTCACAGCAGTTAAAGGAGAATCTGATAGAATACCTGGCTGTTATTGGGCTGATGTGCATAATAGATACCAATCAAAGATTAGGGTCAAAGACGATCAACTTGGGACTCATTCAGGGTCCATTTATCCTGTCAGACCCGTCGACATAAACGAGAGAGATATTGACCAGGAACCAAGGTCGAACAAAGAACGGTACCAGCCATATAATGGAGATCGTAGAAGCAGCAGATCTGGGAAAAGTTCTATGCGAAATGAAAGGAGAAGTGATAAAGGTCAGAACTCTCGAGGGCTCATGAGCAAGAACGGCTTCGACAGGCCTATCAGACCTAAAGAAGCACCACGATTGAATACAACTTTTATGTTGAAGCGGCCACTATCATATCGGCTATCAGATGTATCAAAGATACCAAATGGCCTCAACCTTTACAAGCCGATATAGCCCAAAGAGATACCAAACAAATGTGCAAATATCATGGCACTCATGGCCACAGAATGGAGGATTGTCGACAGTTGAGAGAAAAAGTAGTCCGGTTATTCAACAACGGGCACCTTCGAGAATTTCTGAGCGACCGAGCCAAGAATCATTTCCAAAATAGGGGCTCTAACAAATAGACTGAACCAGAAGAACCTCAAACCATTATAAACATGATCATCGGTGGAGTCGATGTCCCTCAAGGACCAATGTTGAAACGTACCAAAGTGTCCATCACAAGGGAAAAATGGACTCGAGATTACATACTGGAAGGAACCTTATCTTTCAGCAACGAGGATGCAGAGGGGATCGTGCAACCTCACAACGATGCTCTAGTAATATATGTACTCATTAATAAATCAAAAGTGAAGCGTGTGTTAATTATGCAGGTAGCTCGACCAACATCATCCGATCGAGAGTCGTAGAAAAGCTCTGTCTACAATATCAAATCGTGCCCGTAGTTCGAGTCTTGAATGGATTCAACATGGCATGTGAAACCGCTAAATGGGAAAAAAAGTACCAATCAATGCCACTGGGACCATCCAAGAAGCTAAGTTTTATGTGAACGAAGGTGACATGAGATACAATGCCCTGTCGGGAGGCCATGGATCCACAACGTAAGGGCAATACCTTTGACCCTTCACCAAGTGTTGAAATTCCCGACACTGGGAGGGATTAAAACGATCTACAGAGAACAACCAGCACCAAAGGAGATATTTTTTGTCGATGAAGTGATTCGGATATCAGCACTCTCATCGTCAAAGGAACCAGGTTCGGAAGAAAAATAGGAAGCCAAATAGCAATCATCGATGCCGGCCTCGACGCTTGATCCCAAGGCATATCCCAAGGACTCTTTCCATTTGCCTAACATTGATCACATGATTGATGCCACGCCCGGTCACATAATCCTCAGTTTCTTAATGCCTACTCCGGGTAAAACCAAATACGAATGAACCGTGATGATCAGGAAAAGACCTCCTTCATCACTAAGTATGGCACGTACTGCTATAACGTGATGCCATTTGGATTTAAAAAACTGGTGCAACTTACCAATGCCTAGTAAACCGGATGTTCGAAGAACAAATAGGGAAATCCATGGAATTTTACATTGATGATATGTTAGTTAAGTCCCTGCGAGCAGAGGACCATTTAAAGCATTTGCAGAAAACCTTCAGTATATTGAAGAAGTACAACATGAAGCTGAATCCGAAAAAATGAGCGTTCAGAGTCGAATTAGGTAAATTTATCAGGTTCATGGTATCCAACCGAGGAATCGAGATCAACCCCGACAAGATCAAAGATATCGAGGATATCACGGTAGTGGACAACGTAAAGGCTGTGCAAAGGCTAACCAGGCACATTGCCGCCCTAGGGCAATTCATCTCGAGGTCCTTTCGATAAAATCCACCTATTTTTCTAGTTACTGAAGAAGAAAAACAACTTCACATGGACCTCGGAATGCCAACGGGCTTTGGAAGAACTTAAGAGATATCTATCGAGCCCGCCACAGTTTCACATACCGGGGTCAGACGTATAACTATGCTTGTATTTGGCAGTATCGAAAATAGCGGTAAGTGGAGTCCTAGTTCGGGAAGAGAAAGGTATGCAATTTCCAATTTATTATGTTAGTAGGACCTTAGGTGAGGCCGAAACTAGATATCCTCACCTAAAAAAAATTGGCGCTCGCTTTGCTAAGCTCCTCTAGGAAATTGAAATTGTATTTTTGGTGCCATCCTATATATGTTGTGACAACTTACCCATTGCTAAATATAATGTGTAAAACTGAACTCTCGGGATGATTGTCCAAATGGGCCGTAGAAATTAGCGAGTACGATATTGAGTATCAACTCCGTACAGCCATAAAGTCTCAAATTTTGGCAGATTTTGTGGCCGACTTTATGCCGACCCTAATACCCGAAGCCGAAATAGAGTTGTTGTAAACTCGGGGACGTCTTTAGGAATCTAGGCCCTCTTTACAGATGGTGCCTCGAACACAAATGGGTCCAGACTCGGCATCATACTGAAGCTACCCACAAGCAATATAGTTAGACAGTCCATTAGAATTGTAAAATTGACTAACAACGAGGCCGAATATGAGGCCATGATTGTAGGTCTCGAATTGGCCAAAAGCTTGGGGGTAGAGGTGATCGAAGCTAAGTGTGACTCCCTTATTGTGGTGAACCAAGTTAATGGAACGTTTGAAGTCAGAGAAGAACGAATGTAAAGGTACCTAGATAAGTTGCAGGTAACATTACATCGGTCCAAAGAGTGGACTTTGCAGCACGTACCTTTAGATCAAAATAGCGAGGCCAATGCCCTTGCAAACTTAAGGTTGTTTGTTGAAGACTACGAGCTCAACTCGGGGGCAGTCGTACAACTCATAAGATCAGAAGTAGAAGAAGGTCACACCGAAATAAACTCCACAATCCTAACTTGGTATTGGAGAAATAAATACGCAGAGTATTTGGAGACCTGGACATTGCCCTCAGATCTAAAAGAATCGAGGGCCTTGTGCACAAAGGCAGCCTAATTCAGCTTGTTCGAGGATGAAACCTTGTTCAGAAGAATGTTCGATGGGCTGCTAGCAATATGTCTGGGACAGGGAGATACCGAGTACATTCTGAGAGAAGTCCAAGAGGGCACCTGCGGAAACCATTAAGGCGCCAAATTATTGGTTCGAAAGTTAATCAGAGCTGGCTATTACTGGATCGGCATGGAAAAAGATGCGAAGGAGTTCGTACGAAAATGTGACAAATGCCAAAGACATGATCTGATGATTCACCAACTCGGGGAACTGCTGCATTCGATCTTGTCACCATGGCCATTCATGAAGTGGGGGATGGGCATCGTTTGCCCTCTTCCATGGGCACCGGATAAGGCTCAATTTATCTTATTTATGACTGACTATTTTCCTAAGTGGGTTGAAGCACAGGCATACGAGAAGGTCAATGAGAAGGAAGTTATCAATTTCATTTGGGACCACATCATATGTCTATCCGAACTCGTGTGTGACGACGAGAAATAATTTATCGGCAACAAAGTGACCAAGTTTCTCGAAGATCATAAGATCAAAAGAATCTTATCAACACCTTATCACCCTACTGGGAATGGACAAGCCAAATCGACCAATAAAACCATACTCCAAAACCTTAAGAAAAGGTTAACTGAAGCCAAAGGAAAATGGAAGGGGATCCTACCCGAAGTCCTTTGGGCATATCGTACAACCTCGAAGTCCAGTACCGGGGCCACTCCGTTCTTATTGGTTTACAACACCGAAGCTCTAATACCAGTCAAAATCAGGGAGCCAAGTATCAAATTCCCATGTGCAACAAAAGAATCAAATGATGAGGCCATGAATACGAGCCTGGAACTATTGGATGAAAGGCGTGAAGCCGCCCTTGTTCGATTGGCTGCCCAAAAGCAACAGCACGAGAGATATTACAACAGAATGGCCAACCTTCGATACTTCAACTTCGTGGACTTAGTGCTTAGAAAGGTCATGCTGAACACCCGAAACCTGAGCGAGGGAAAATTGGGACCGAACTTTGAAGGGTCATATCATATCATCGAAATCACCAGAAAAGGATCCTACATGCTCGAAACGATGGACAGTGAACAAAAGTCGAGAAATTGGAATGTAACTCACCTAAAATGATACTACTGCTAAGGTACGAACCCATTCATTTTCTTTTAATTTTCAGACTAACACTTACGCGTGACCGACAAGGAGTAGTACAAAGTTTTAGGTCTGAAAGCATACGTGTCGCTCTTTTTCTCTTGAACCGGTTTTTTCCCAAATGGGTTTTCCGGCAAGGTTTTTAACAAGGCAACAATGGATCATTCTAACTTAGAATAGAAGGCCGGTCATGAATCGGTGTTAAGGATCGCATCAACAGTATCCAAGGCTTCTCTCTATCATCACCCTCGAATACTGGGGGGGGCATTACCCTCTGATATTGACTTTAGCAAGGATATTACTTTGTGATGGAAATGTCTCGATAGGTAGAATTTATTGTAAGGGCCAAACGGTCAAACGAATTGTTCCCACATAGATTGCTCGAGGCCTAGCATAACGCATGTACGCATGTATAACTGTTCCTTGAAATCATCTTATCTTTTAAAAAATTTCTTGTTACATTCCTTACGGAATTCCCCACTTCCGATACCCTAAAGGTAACGAGCTCAAGGGTTGCTTTGACCTGCGATCAAATAATCACTCTCTCATTCAGGGACTGCCGTCCGAAAACAAACTCAAATGGTTCAAGCTATTAAACATTAGGGGCATAAGACCTATAGGCTACCCCCAAATTTTAAAGGCCACGACCATCCCCACTCGGGGAATGTTATCTTAGGCAAGCCAAGATAACTCGGGAAAACAAGCCCACTGGGTGACACCAAAACTAAAAGGCTACGACCATATTAACATGGCTGGGAGACGTTCGAGACCCTTAATAAAAACAAGGCCTTCAAAAAGAAAATTTTCATAACTGGTTCTAAAGGCTAACCCCGACGAACTATAATCTCAGCTACTTACTTTGAGAGGAAGTTTTCGGTAACACCGAACCCCCAAAATGCCTTAAAATAGATTAATGTAAAGGCAACGTTTGTTTGAACCTTCAATCATAACCTGATTATTTCGTGCTAAGGCATTTTTGATCTTTCTGAATATAAACAATAAAGCAAAGGGAAAAATCCAAAAGCCATGAAAGGGACAGAAAACCTTATATTCATACAAAGCTCTTTTTACAAGGTCAAAACAGCCCGATGAAAATTTTACAAAGGCCGAACGGTCTCAACAAAATGCAAAAAACAAAAAACAAAAACATCTAAAGGCCTAAGTGGTCTGGTCCTCATCGGAGACAAAATCTTCACCTCGGGATCTTCCCCGCCTTCGGACTCGCTTAAACCGTTGGAGTCATTGTCATCCTCTAGATATGCCAAACTTTTAGCCTCAACTTCGAGCTCCTTGGCATCTCGATCTCAGCTAGTAGGTCGAAACCCCGAGTAGGGATTTCCTCAAGGGCCTCCCTTCGAGATTGCCATTCAGCGTGCTCGGCAATGTCTTTTGCTTGAACCTGAGCCGCCTCGGCATCGGACTTATAAATGGACACCACCTCATCGTCATTGGCCTTAACTACTTTTGCCTTTGATTTGGCCACTTCAAGATTCGTGGCCAGACTTTCTCGATCAGAGATGGCCGAATTCAGCTGGGACTGGAGCTCCTCAATCTTCTTGGCCTGCGCCAAAGAGTTCTTGATGTTTTATACTTCAGTACCACACAGAGGGGGGAATTTGGACTTACTTAGTGAAAATAGATTGAAAATCTTTAGCACAATTAATATATTAATATATCATATATTCAAAATAAATTCAGAATTAAATTGAATAGATGTATCTAAGGAGAATTCGCTTTGAAGAAACTATTCCCTAGATACACTTGTCGTGTTATTTCACAATTGAATCAATTTAAAAATTTTAAAAAGACCTAAAGTTAGGGATTTATCAAATAGGTAATGTTGCACCAATGCCCAACCAAATGGCGACTGCGGTACTAATAAAAAAGACAGTCGTCGCTACTGTATGGCGGAATAGATTTTGGAATTTATTAGCATCCTCTAAAAAGGGTGTTATTAATAATCCCGCAAGTACTGAAACCATTAAAAGAACCCCCAATAATTTAATGGGCACTGTACGAAGTATTTGAAATATAGGAAAGAAATACCATTCAGGTAATATTTCCAAAGGGGTTGCAAATAGATCTGCTGGTTCAACAATCATTGGTGGTTCTAAAACGGCTAAGCCTACATTACATGCAATAGAACCTAGAATTACTACTGAAAAAATATATAAAAGATCATTGGGCCATGCTGGCTCTCCATAATAATTATGACCCATACCTTTAGCCAATTTAGCTCTTAATACAGGATCATTCAAGTACTGCATTTACAAAATACTTTTGTAAACCTTGGATTGACTCTAATCTTGTTGTGGCAAACAACCTCTAACTGTTGCGATAACTTCAAGTTAACTCTAACTTGAATACTCTGAGTACCTATTACAATTGCCTCTAGATAAAGCTGAAAGGTACAATATAAAAACACCTACTACAATTGAACAAGAATAAAAGACAGACACTTGGAATTGGTTCTTCTATGTGGTTCATATAGCTTCAGGTTTGCACACTTCAATCACACACGAACTGCTTGCAAAAAGCCTTGCTATTTTGCGCTCAATTCACGTTTAACTTCTGCATTTGTGCATTACCTATAAAGTGAGAACATCCTGCGATTTATAGAGTTAGTAGATGATGAGAATAACTAGAGTTCTAATGCTACTCTTCCTTGGTGGAAGAGTTTTAGTTGATCTAAACTTCTAACTCCTTTCCTATCTTGGTCAGTGTTCATTGAGTAAGGAGTCATTCTCCTTATAAATTATGTAACCTTTTTGATCAGGAGATATCAAATATACCAAGTTAAGCTTATCTCCTTCACATGCATCCCACATGCTCGAATCTGTCCATTTATATGCACCCAAGGGATGGACCTGTTTCATGCCTAAGCTTCCTTTGTCAATCTTCAAAACAAACCTTCACGTGGGCCAACAAATTCTCCCTTTTCGATGATGACAAACTCTGTGCTTTTAACATAAGCTTAGGCCCTGTTTCAACTCAGCTCAACATCAACACAATGTTAGAAATATTTTTCGTTTTTATCACTTATCATCAAGGTCCAAGTTCATTAGGTTATAAAAATTACTGTTCAAAGTATAAAGCACAACCTTTTCCCCTCTTTTGGCATCATCGAAAAGATGCATAAAAATGTGAGATAACCAGATTTTAAAACTTACTCATGGCCATTGGGGCTAATTCAAATGCAATCATGGATTAATCATCATAGATCAAGCTAAATTTTAACCATCAAAGAAATATAAACAAATAGTTAAAGAAAAAATAGTGATTTTCATTTATATTGATAAGATTCTACCACACAACATAAGAAGAAATAAAAATACTGGAAACAAGAGCAAAAGAAACAAAAAGTCCCGAACTGGGTCACTGGTTGATCTACACTAGGCTAGGAGGCTTAAGGTTAGGAAGGAGCAGGTGTTTGGTTTTTTAGCTTGGAGGAGTTTCAACATATCCTGAAGAATATCATCATTCTTCTCCTTTTCTCTTACCTGCTCAGTCCTGAGAGCATCTCTCACAGTCTCCACCTCAACCAACCTCTTCTTTGGCCTTTCAATCTCAATATCCTTAGCCCCACTCTCCTGCACTAAGGCTCTGACCTTGCTATTCACTAGTACCTTTTCAGATGAACCAGGTTCTTTAGGAGTGGCATTGACTTTATAATCGCAAGCAAGCAGAGTCTTAACCCCAAAATGATACCAACTTCTTCATAGATACCTTGAAATGTGCAAGCACAGTTGTGTGCATGAAGCCATAGGGAATGGTATGAGTTTTGGTGCCATTGATAACCTTATCAAGAAGCTGGATTATAGCTTTTAGTCACTTTCTTCAGTAGGTCTGCGAGAGTTTCAAGGTTCATCTCCATTTTGCCCAAGTTGAGCAAACCCTTCAGCGGCTTCACCAGACCTATTTCCCCCTGTTTACTTGACACTCTCCTCTACTCTACTAGATTCCTCTCCCCAAATGACCATTGCACCTATGTATTTGGTTAAACTCATAGGAGTGGGTGAAGAATCAACAACTCTTGTACCCTTTCCCCTCACAGTACTCCTAGAACCCTTTCTCTCTTTTTCTTTTCCCTTTTCATTTTTACCCCCAACTTCTCCAGATTCTGCAGTCTCAACACATGCTATAGATCTTACCAGTACAAATATATACTCCAAATTTGCAGCAACTTCAGAAATTATCTTAGGAGTAACTTTAGAATCAGAAAATACCTGTTCAGTTAGGAGTCTTGAAGGGAACTGATTCACTTGTAATGGATAAGTTCAAAAGAACTTTGGAATTTGGTAGAACTCTGCTTATGATCCAACTATTATCATTTCAAATTATGCAGAGTGTAGAAAACATACCTATTTATCTTGATGAACCAGGTTCTTCACTGAAAATTCTCTCGTGTAAGTCTAAATTTGCCAAAATAGAGAAAATATCATTAGAGATTAATGATTCATTTTAACACATGGAACAGGAGTATACTATTAAAAGTATGAGACTGAGCAAGATTTTTAATCAAATTATACACAATTTACAGACTTTCTAACCAAATAATTTTCAATTTTTTTTCAATTTTTTTGTTTAACCTTGAACCGGTCCTTTGAGGTGATCTTAAAAGTAGCACAAAACTCCGCAGTGATCAAGCCTTTCTCATAGTTGTCCCTCAAAAGGTGGTGCCTAACATCTTTGTGCTTAGTTCTCTTATGACGAACCAGGTTCTTTGTCATACTAATGGCACTAGTGTTTCACAAAATATGGGTACACAACCAACATCAATTCCAAAGTCCATTAGTTGCTGTTTGATCCACAACAATTGAGCATAACATGAAGTAACAACAACATACTCAGCTTCAGCAGTAGATAAGGCCACTGCATTTTGCTTTTTGGTAGCCCATGACACAAGACATGAAGCAAGAAAGTGTGCCATACCTGAGGTTATTTTCCTATCCACAAGAAAACCTATATAATTAGCATCAACATATCCCACTAGGTTAAAATTACTACCTTTTGGATACCAAAGGCAAAGGTCAGTGGTGCCCTTCAAGTATCTCAATATTCTCTTCATAGCAGTCAAGTGGGACTTCTTTGGATTTGCCTGAAATCGAGCATAAATGCGTACACTGAAAACAATGTAAGGTCTACTAGCAGTGAGATAAAATAATGAATCAATCATTCCCCTATACAACTTCTGATCGACAGATGAACCAGGTTAATCTATATCCAACTTTGTAGTTGTTGCAATAGGAGTGTCAATTTCTTTGAAATCTTTCATTTTAAACCTTTTAAGCAACTCTTTTACATACTTCTGCTGATGGATCATAGTTCCATTTGAATTTTATTTAATTTGTAAGCCTAAAAAGAAATTAAGCTCACCCATCTTGCCCATTTCAAATTCACTCCACATTAGTTTAGCAAATTCTTTACTTAGCTTATTGATAGTTGCTCCAAAAATTATATCATCAATGTATATCTGCACTACTAGGAGGTCTTTACCTTTTTTCCTTCAAGAATAAAGTGTTATCGATTTTAACTCTCTTGTAGCCATGCTCAAGCAAGAATTTTGATAATCTTTCATATCATGCTCTAGGAGCTTGCTTGAGCCCATAAAGTGCCTTGTTAAGTTTGTACGCATGATCAGGACACTCCTTGCTTTCAAACCCCGGAGGTTTCTTGACAAACACTTCTTCCTTGAGATAGCTATTGAGGAAGGCACTCTTGACATCCATCTTATGGAGAGTGAATTCCATGTAAGCAGCAAAAGCTATAAGGAGTCTAATATCTTCCAATCTTGCAAATAGAGCAAAAGTCTCATCATAGTCTATGCCATCCTCTTGACTATACCCTTGAACCGCCAATCTTGCCTTGTTCCTTGTAACTGTTCCATCTTCATCAAATTTATTTCTGAAGACCCATTTAGTGCCAATCACTAATCTATCCCTAGGTTTTGGTACCAGATGTCAAACTTGACTTTTTCAAACTGGTTGAGTTCATCTTGCATTGCATTTACCCATTCTGCATCCTGTAAAGCCTCAACAACATTTTTAGGTTCAATAAGAGACAAGAAAGCATCAAAAGCACATAGATTCTTTAATAAAGATCTGGTTTTAATTCCAGAGGTTAGATCAGTAATTGTGTTCTCAATGGGATGAGAACTTTGGTACTTTTAAGGTTTCACAACTAACAGGTTTCAATCTTGATGTTTCTCCAATGTTTTGTTGTTGAGGAACAAGTTCATGGACAGTTTCCATCGAGGTATGAGATTCAGTTCCTCTTCGTTCAGTTTTCCCTATTAGGTTGCCCTGAATAAAAGAACTTGTTCCATCACTTGTTCCTTCTTCTGGAGCAGTTTCAACCTGGGCTATGATTTCATTTAAATTTCTTACCAGCCCAATTGCTTCATCTTCATGTTCTTGTCTCTTAGAAAGAATGTTAGTTTCATCAAAAATCACATGTACACTTTCTTCTACACATATAGTTCTTTTGTTGTATACCTTATAAGCTTTACTATATGAAGAATATCCCAAGAATACTCCCTCATCACTTCTGGGATCAAACTTACCTAGAGAGTTTTTACCATTGTTGTGCACAAAGCACTTGCATCCAAATACCCTAAGGTGGGATATATTTGATTTTCTCCTTTTAAGTAACTCATAGGGAGTCTTCTCTACAAGAGGTCTAGTCATGCACCTATTTATGATGTAGCATGCAGTATTTACAGCTTTTCCCAGAAGCTATGGGGAAGTTTACTAGAAAGAAGCATAGTCCTAGCCATATCTTCAAGTGCCCTATTCTTTCTTTCAACTACTCCATTTTGTTGTGGAGTCCTAGGAACAGAAAAATTATGATCTATGCCATCCTCATCACAAAATTCAAAAAACATAGCATTTTCAAATTCAGTTCCATGATCATACCTAATTGATGCAAGTTGATTACCTATTTGTTTCTGAGTTTTTCTAACAAAAGAAGTAAACATGTCAAATGCTTCATCTTTAAATGTTAAAAACAATGTCCAGTTAAACCTAGAGTAATCATCAACAAGCACCATCACATGTTTTTTACCACATCTGTTTAATGTTCTCATTGGACCACAGAGATCCATATAGACCAGTTCCATCGTTCTGGTGGTGATTACCACTTTCTTGCATTCAAAAGAGAATCTTACTTGCTTCCTCCTTGTACAAGCCTTACAAACTTTGTCTTCCTTAAACTTGATGTTAGGTAGTCCTATCACCAGGTCTTTGGAGACTAATTTTTTGAGTTGACTCAGACTTGCATGTCCAAGTCTCTTGTGCCAAAGGAGGGGATCATTGTCCAACACACTAAGCAAGTGAGTTCATTTTCTGAAAGTGTGGATAGATCTACAATGTATATATTGTTTACTCTTTTTTCCTGCAAAACAATCTTGTCAGTGGTAAGATTTATCACAAAATATTTGGTAGAGGTGAAAGCTACCAAGTTACTGTCACACCTCCTTTTTTCACACCACCCCGAAGGATAGTGTATAAAGGGAGTTTTTTCAATTAAAGGACAATCGAACGGGATTTATTTAATAAAAGATTCAGAGTCGCCACTTAGGAGATTTATGGTGTCCCAAGTCACCGGTTTAAAATCCCGAATCGAGGAAAAGAATGACTCTATTTAACAGTCCGCGAACACAGAAATCCGGGTAAGGACTTATGTTAACCCGGGAGAAGGTGTTGAGAATTCTCGAGTTCCGTGGTTCTAGCACGGTCACTCAACTGTTACAATTGGCATATTATCTGATTTTAATACATGCTTTAGCCTATGGTTCAATTTTGACATTAAAACCGCTTCTAATTTTTTTTTTTAAGAAAGATTGCAACGTTATTTAAATACGTCTTGAACCAAGTCACATAAATGCACCCACGGCTCTCAACATATTTTATCTAACATTCACGAGATTTATATTTGGGTCACATAAATGTGCACCCGAGTTTAAGGAGATAATTTTTAAAATAGCGCGCATAAAGCAACTACACACTTTCAAGTTTGCGAGGACCATGAAAAATTCAATAATGGTACACCTCGATTTCTGAAGGATTAAAATTAGTTAAGTGAGGGCCATGAGTTATAAATTTTGTTTGGAATGGCACGCCACAATTTATTTTAAAAAAAGATTGCACTCAACTAAAGCAAACTATGAAGTTCATAATTATTAATATATCTAAATTTAAGTAGGAAAATGAATTGAACTAACATTACGAGAGATGATGAAGAAAACCGGAAAAGAAAAACGACTAAAGAACGCTAACAAATTACAAATGTTTCTCTGTTTTTGGGTCAGATTTCATGGTAAGTACAAATCACATTAGCCAAAAGATATGCAGCAATCCACTTCGTTAGCCTTTAAATATGTTAAACTACCCAACAACCCATTTATTTGCTCTTTCTAATTTAATTTAACTGAATAATTGTTAATTCATAAAATAATAAGCAAACTCAACATTTTTATAGATTTTAAGCTAATTTCAAACAAAACACAGCAAACTAACCAAACTAGCAGACTAATTAACAGAACAAATTATAGCATATCCAACAACATTAAACAAGGAAACTCACTCAAAATGTTCAAACAACTATGTAAAGGGAAATGAGATAGACCTCTATTACTGTAATTTGCTCTCAATCACATCAAAGCAGAGTAAGGAAACAGAAACGCACCAAAAAATGACCACAACCGGAACAGGGACCCGACAACCTCGAACAGAATCGCGAACGGAAACAGAAACTCGACCAGGGGGTGGAGATCTCGAGTTGGTTTTTCGACAAGTTCTGAGGCTGTTTGATTGAGTTTCAAAACTGGAATTATTGGTCGGTTTTCATGGCTTTTCAGGGCTGGCTTCCGGTGAGTTTGGAAATCAGATCGGCTGCATGTGTGTGCATGTGTTTCTTTGGTGTAGAAGAAATGTTACGACGACTTGAATTTTCGGCGATGTGGAGCTGTGAACCTTGCTTCTTCTGCTGAAGAAAAAGGAGAGACGTTGGGGAGGGTGTGTGTGAAAGAGACGAGAATCTGGGGGTGGGTCTGTTGTGTTCAAACAGCTGAAGCAAAGTTTGAAGGCAGGCCATTATTTTTTGGTTTCTCTCTTCAAACGTTGAAGAAGTAGAAGAGGGCAGTCTGTTTTTCAGTGTATACAGAGTGTATATCGAATGTATATCGAATATATATTAAGTGTATACAGCTCTCTCCTCTTTCCCGTTCTCTCAAGGTTGAAGAAGAGAAGATTTATTTGGAGATGAATCCCCGCCGAAAGGTCTGTTGTTTTCGCATTTTTAGAAGAAAACAGTGGGGAGGGGTCTATGTCAATTGAGGCTCGTGTATATCGACTGTATATCCAGTGTATATAGAGTGTATATAGCTCTCTCTCTCTCCCTTTTAATGCTTGGAATTCTTTTAATTGAGAACAAATGGGTGATGAAGATCTGAGAAGGAGGAGGGGAAACGAATATCTTCCTCCTTTTGTATGTGTTGAGTGTATTATTTAAGAATAAATGGGGAGTGGGTGGGTAACAATGGAGAGTGGAGTAGTGGGGGCCAAGGAGTGGGGAACAATGGAGATTGGAGTAGTGAGTGGGGAACAATGGAAAGTGGAGTAGTGAGTGGGAAATGTGGGGGAAGTGGGTAGAGTGGAGAAAGTGGGGAAAGTGGGTAGTGAGCGGGAATAAATTCAAACATGGTCAAAAATTAGGTGTTCATAGCTGCCCTTCTTTGCTCGGAAACATGAAGAGTTTTCGGACAAAGATAAAATGAATCATGTGACTAATTTTTGACCATATCGTTATTCAAAAGAGGAAGAAAATAAAAGGGAAAGGTGCAACCGAGTCCTGGTTTTGGACAACCTACATATCTCGGGTTATAAGGGAATCAGGTCGCGTATAGTTCAGAAGTGGATGAGGTCATAAAGTGATGAGTTCGAGAGTCGAGTGAGGTGCCGTTCCGTCGAGGTTCCGGTCCGTGGTCCCGTTGTCAAAATAAAAAATAAAAAAAGACTAACTAAGACTATCAGCTACAAGTTACAAGATTCCTATCTATGAATCTTCTGAAGCTTAATCTTGAGTCTTGGTTGGTTCTTCATGCGGACTCTGATATGAATCTTGATGCTTGTTAGTTGCAGGTGTTGGTTCAATCTTCTTCAGCTTTTTCAAATCAAGACGGGACATGCAAAGCTTGTGACCTCAGCCATGTCTTGATCAACTCACATCTTCATCAATTTCTGCATTTGGATTCATTTTTTTTTATTGTGACTAACTTCTGTTGATCATCTCGAACAGCTGACTCGCATTCTTGACGCGAGCTTCTTTTGTTGCTGACTTGAATTGCATTCTGAAGAGAATTCCCTTTTTTCCAGGTGGGCGCCTGATTGTTGAACTTGAACCGTCTTCTCTTGTTACTTGACACTGTTTTCTCTTTCACCTTGAACCATTTTCCCTTGAAACTTGAACTGTCTTCCTTCGAAACTGCTTTGCCTTGAAACTTGAGTTGTCTTCCTTCGAAACTGATTTCCCTTGAAACTTCAGTTGTCTTCCTTCGAAACTGATTTCCTTTGAAGCTTGAGTTGTATTCCCTTGTTCTCCACGTGGGTGCCTGATTGCAACAAAACAGACAAAACAAAAGAAATTTTTCTGCCCCAGTTTGCACTAGGAAGATTTGTGAGTTGTTAGCAAAATTATAAACCACTTGTACTATTGATGCAATGATGAGAGCAAACTAAAGAATATACTAGAAAAACTATAAACGAAGCTTGACTAAAGTAAAGACTGGTCCTATTCTCCAGGCGGGGCCCCTGATTTCAAGAAAACTAAAAATTGACCCTCTTTTTTTTTCAAATCCAAACTTTCCTTTTTTCTTTTTTTTCTTTTCAAATCCAGACTTCCCTTCTTCTTCTTTTTTCAAATTATCCTAGGAGAAAATTCATCAGACTAGGTTTTCTATCTTAGGATAAAGATTCATCGGACTAAGACGTTTATCCTAGGAGAAAATTCATCAGACTAGGTTTTCTATCTTAGGAGAAAGATTCATCAGACTAAGACGTTTATCCAAAATTCATCAGACTGAGTTTTCTATCTTAGGAGAAAGATTCATCGGACTAAGACGTTTATCCTTGGAGAAAATTTATCAGACAAGGTTTTCTATCTTAGGATAAAGATTCATCTGACTAAGATTTTCTATCTTAGGAGAAAGATTCATCAGACTAAGTCTTCTATCTTAGGAGAAAAATTCATCAGACTATGATTTTTATTTAGGAGAAAATTCATCAGACTAGGTTTTCTATCTTAGGAGAAAGATTCATCAGACTAAGATTTTGATCCCAGGAGATAATTCATCAGACTAGGTCTTCTATCTTAAGAGAAAGATTCATCAGACTAAGATTTTGATCCTAGGAGAAAATTCATCAGACTAGGTCCACTTTTTCTATCTTAGGAGAAAGATTCATCAGACTAAGATTTTGATCCTAGGAGAAAATTCGTCTGACTAGGTCTATTTTTGTTATCTTAGGAGAAAGATTCATCAGACTAAGATTTCGATCGTAGGAGAAAATTCATCAGATTAGGTCTTCTATCTTAGGAGAAAGATTCATCAGACTAAGATTTTGATCCTAGGAGAAAATTCATCAGACTAGGTCTTCTATCTTAGGAGAAAGATTCATCACACTAAGATTTTGATCCCAGGAGATAATTCATCAGACTAGGTCTTCTATCTTAGGAGAAAGATTCGTCAGACTAAGATTTTGATTCTAGGAGAAAATTCATCAGACTAGGTCCATTATTTCTATCTTAGGAGAAAGATTCATCAGACTAAGATTTTGATCGGGAGGAAAATCCATCAGACTAGGACTTTTTATCCTAGGAGGAAAAATGTAAAAATCAACGGTAAGATTTTATGCACAATAACAAGATAAATAAGGCAAAGATTTGAGAAACTTCCCTTTGTAGTCTCTTCTCTTCTTTTCTTTTCCTTCTCTTCTTTTTTTTTTTTTGTTTGTTTTTTTCTTCTATTTTTTCTCTTTTCTTTTCCCTTCTTTTTTTTTTGAACCACTTTCCTTGTGCTGCTTTGTTCCTGTTGCAAACAAAGAAAAATTTGTCAGTTTTAAAAATGGTGGTCGGTTTGTGGCCTTGAGTCTTGGGCACCTTGGCTTGTGCTCAAATAGCTTTAGTCGGTTTCAAAAGACTTTTGCTCGGCATCAACCATGATTGTTTCACACCCATTACCATTTGTATTTGTGGTTCAATCAGCCTTGTCCTGATTGGAGATCTTTGCTCAGGTGACCTTTTCTGATATCTTTAATGAATTTCTGCTTTTTGAGCAATTCGTCTGTCAGAGAGAATCACATGTTATCTTTCTTTTGCCATGTAGGCTGACAAGAGTCTTGCGGGTAGCTTTTGTATGAATCCTCAAGGCATGTTGACTGTAACAGTTGAGTGTGCCGGCCAAATTTACTTTGTGCAACTAAAAAGCTTGTAGCATATTTTGAAATCTTTTCTTGCTTATTTTGACAGGATTGACTCACAGTGAAAGACACAATGATGCAAAGAAACATGTATTAACAAGAAATGCCTCTGTCGAAAGGACAGAAGGAAAAAAAAAATTTTCTTTTTTTTTCAATAACTAGCCTTAATGGTCATGACATGCATTTTGGACTCAGCGACCTGATTTAACAAACTGATGCAATCTTCTATTTTGCCATTCTTATGACCTTTGAAGTCGGGCTTGTTCGTGCCAATCGTTCACATCATCTTCGCGATTCACTTTCGACTAGTGGTGCCCCGAGGGGTCTTCACCAGCAAGTCTCTCTCATTTATTTATCTCTGCTTACCGTCATCTTACAGCGCCCGTAAGGGTGTTCACTAATAAGACTCTCTCATTTTTCTTTTTTTTTTCTTTCCCTCTTTTTTCTTCTGCTTTTTCTTTTTTCTTTCCCATTCTTTTTTTGCGAGCAACTTGACAGTGTTCTATGTTGCGTGACAACTGTTGCTCATTGCCTACTTTTCTTGGCATTCTTGAAGGTTGATCAGGAGGTCTTTATATGGAAGGTTTTTGATATGGGTGGGAAGAAAGGGTTGGCATGACGACTCAAAGTGAGGGGTTGTAGACTTACAACCTTTGGAATCGACTCTTTCAAAAGTGAAATAAATATTTTTTTTTGCCCCAGTTTCAGATACTAGGGATTTTTTTTTGGAATTTTTTCTTGAATTCTTATTTGGTTGGACCGAACCGTGAGGCTACCTACGTATCCTTTTTTAAGTAATCAGGTCTAACGTAGTTCATACATCTGCCCTAACTAATTTTTTTTCATTTTTCTTTCTGTAGTCTTTTTTTTTCTTTTTGTATACAAAACAAGTTGCCCCGGCTTCTATTTTCTGGGGGCATTGCCCCAGTTTGTACTCTTGGGACATGAACTTTTATTTTCTTTTTCTTTTTTTATTTTTTTTGACTCTTGACTCTAAACTTGATTCCAAAAGAGGGTGGTCAAAGAAAATAATGCAGGTTCAAAAGGGGTAACAAAGGGTATAAAGTGTTTGGATAGCAGAAAAAGGGCCTCCCAGCCTTGAGAATGCCAATTATAGTATTTTTCACGATCACATCATTGATGAACATGCCTGACTTCTTGGGGTTTTTTTTCCAGTGTAAAGCTGCATGAGCAATACTTTCCTCGTTGTGAATGACCCTTGTCAATTTGGGTGACTTTTCTTGGATTTTGTCTTGATGTAGAAGATGCATTTTGCCACTAAATGATCCATTTCAAGTTGTCTGGAATACACCTTCTATTGAAAAAAAAAGTTTCTATCTCTTAGTTCTAAACAGACTTCAACCCGTCCGATTATCCTTAAGCCCGATCTTCTCAAATGATTTAACAGGTAGAGATCCTTAACTTCCATGAGCATGACTGCTTTGGTTCATGTAAACTCAGCTCATGCTTATTTTTCAAATGTTTCATGTGTATATTCTTCTTCAAAAGTGTCTCTTTCTCACTTGACCAATTCAAGACTAAATCAGTTTTCTAAGATCTGGCCAAAAATTCCGCATGCATGTCATGTCACTAAAACTAGCGTGAAAAGAACTATGCACAAAATGGACACAAAATGACTAACATGTTTTTTTATTGAATAAAGGATAGCAGGGTCCGATAACACAAAAGAAGAAGAAAAAATGATAAAATAAGCTACCATGGCTAAAAGAGGAGTGACTTTCCAGTTACTAAGCGACATCTTAGCCACACATTCGCACATCAACATTACCACAACATTTGACCATTTTAATTGCTTTGGATTCAACACTCAAATTTTGACAATCATCCCGAGCAACCCATGTCCTATTGCTCAAATCTAGTAAAGTCACCCCCACATTTGCCTTCATTTTTTATTTTTCACTGCCAACTTGACTACTTGCCTTTTCGTGACCTTGGATCAACAATAATGGTGTTTGTTTCATTGGTTGAGAATATGTTTTTATTTCCGAGAGATATTGCATGGTTTTTGTGACTCGCCATCGCAAACCAACAAACCGATCACATTTGATTAGCTTTTATTTCAAAACAACAAACATGTTAGAATAAACACTTTCTTTCTTTTTTTCTTTTTTTTTTCTTTTCTCTTCTTTTTTGTTTTAGTTATGGTCGAATCTTATGGAGATTGCCTACGTATCATGACCCCGCATGAATCAGACCAAGCGTAGTTCTTGAAGATTGGGAATAGAGCAAATAAGCTAACTCCTTCTCTTTTTTTTTGGAATTTTTTAGAGAAATGATTTAAAAGAAGAAAGAAAATATTTTTTGATTTTTTTGATTTTAATTTTTGTTTTGCTTTTTTGAAAGAAAGACTTCTAAAAAAATTCATTTGCTTTTGATTTGAACTTTGGGAATTTCAGAAGTAAAAAGAAAAAAATATTTTTGTTTGAATTTTTATTTATTTTCTCTTTTTCTAAATAAAAAAGAAAATAATTTTGTTTTTGGATTTTGAAAGTTGCCTCTTAATTTTTGAAAGAGGTACTTTTTAAGAAAAATATTTTGAATTTTCAAGCTTTTATTTATTTACAAAAGTACCTTTTGGACTTCAATTTTTTCAAAAAAAAATTTATTGACATTTATGAAAGAAAGACATCTAAGGAGTATATATATTTTTTTTTGGGCTTTTGTTTCTATTTTTTTTTTGGATTTTTTTTTTTGAAAAAAATACTTCAAAATGAAGGAAACCCGTATTTTGGATTTTGACTTTTATTGATTCTTTCTTTTTTCGCACGAAAGGCATTATTAGAAAGAAGGAAACCATTTTTTTTAGTTTAAAAAATACTTTTACTTATTTATTTATTTGTTTTGAATTTTCTAAGGAAATATTTTTAAAGAAGGAACTAAAGAAAAATATTTTTTGGATTTTTTTGAAAATTGGGGTCGGAACCGATGAGGTTTGCCTACGTATCTCACATCCGGTGAGAATCAGACCCGCGTAGTTCGGTCAATTTTGACAAAATGAAACCAACTATTTTATTCTAAAAAAACAAATTTTCCCATTTTTACTCCTTTTTTTTTCTTCGAAAAACAACGAAAATTCTTTTTTTTTTTTGAAATTTTGGCAATGTTTCAGTATATTTGGATACTGATTTTTCAAAACAAGTACTTTATTATATATATATTATTTGTTTTTTTATTATTTTTTTCTATCAATTCTCTTCCCATTTTTCAAAACCGTTCAACATGCAGATCCGAAGCAAATAAATGCACAAGTAGCAAGTAAGATGCATCAGGATGGTCCTTTCATTTTTGGTACACCTGTCCTAGACAGACCCAACCCATGTGTTGAGTCTCCAAAGTCAAATGCACATGATGCAAACAAACGTTCCTACTAGGGATCCGGCATTAGGCTAAGTTATTCTAGGTTCAAAACCTGGGTATTTGTTTTAGACTTGTGTACTCGAGCGGACAACTCGAGTCGAGGAGGGGGCTACGTACCGGGAACCAAAAGGCCATCCGGCTTAGTAACTTGTCCGAGCCTCTTTCTTATTTCAAGGTATGACACTAACAGAATAGGGAGTCTCGACCAGCGAGCACATCCCCTAAGATGAGAATAGAAGGGTTTCGTAACAGTTTATATACACTTCAGATAATATCAAAGCGGTAAAAGCATCTTTTAGCACATTAAGCCCAACATGTAAAAATATCAGATAATAAATAAAGCCAAATACAACAATTATTCTAAGCTCGAATTCTTGAACCCTGAACCAAAAGTTCTGGGTTCATATCCCCAGCAGAGTCGCCAGAGCTATCACACATCCTTTTTTCACACCACCCTGAAGGATAGAATATAAAAGGAGTTTTTCAATTAAAGGACAATCGAAACGAGATTTATTTATTAAAAGATTCAGAGTCGCCACTTGGGAGATGGTATCCCAAGTCACCGGTTTAAAATCCCGAATCGAGGAAAAGAATGACTCTGTTTAACAGTCCGCGAACACAGAAATCCGGGTAAGAAATTCTGTTAACCCGGGCGAAGGTGTTAGGCATTCCCGAGTTCTGTGGTTCTAGCACGGTCGCTCAACTGTTACAATTGGCCTATTATCTGATTTTGATACATGTTTTAGCCTATGGTTCAATTTTGACTTTAAAACCGCTTATAATTATTTTTTTTAAAGAAAGATTGCAACGTTATTTAAAATAGGTCTTGAACTACGTCACATAAATGCACCCACGACTCTCAACATATTTTATCTAACATTGGCGAGGTTTGGATTTGAGTCACATAAATGCGCACCCGAGTTTAAGGAGGTAATTTTTAAAATAGCGCGCATAAAGCAACTACGCTCTTTCAAGTTTGCGAGGACCATGAAAAATTCAACTAATGGCACACCTCGATTTCTGAAGGATTAAAATTAGTTAAGTGAGGGCCATGAGTTATAAATTTTATTTGGCATGGCGCGCCTCAATTTATTTTAAAAAAAGATTTCACTCAACTTAAAGCAAACTATGAATGTTCATAATTATTAATATATCTAAATTTAAGTAGGAAAATGAATTGAACTAACATTACCAGAGATGATGAAGAAAACTAGAAAAGAAAAACGACTAAAGTACGCTAACAAATTACAAATGTTTCTCTGTTTTTGGGTCAGATTTCATGGTAAGGACAAATGACATTAGCCAAAAGATATGCAGCAATCCACTTCGTTGGCCTTTAAATATGTTAAACTACCCAACAACCCATGTATTTGCTCTTTCTAATTTAATTTAACTGAACAATTGTTAATTCATAAAATAATAAGCAAACTCAACATTTTTAGAGATTTTAAGCTAATTTCAAACAAAACACGGTAAACTAACCAAACTAGCAGACTAATTAACAGAACAAATTATAGCATATCCAACAACATTAAACAAGGAAACTCACCCAAAATGTTCAAACAACTATGTTAAGGGAAATGCGATAGACCTCTATTACTGTAATTTGCTCTCAATCACATCAAAGCAGAGTAAGGAAACAGAAACGCACCAGAAAATGACCACAACCGGAAAAGGGACCCGACAACCTCGAACGGAATTGCGAACGGCAACAGAAACTCGACCACGGGCTGGAAATCTCGAGTTGGTTTTTCGACAGGTTCTGAGGCTGTTTGATTGCGTTTAAAAACTGGAATTATTGGTCGGTTTTCATGGCTTTTCAGGGCTGGCTACCGGCGAGTTTGGAAATTAGATCGGCTGCGTGTGTGTGCACGTGTTTCTTTGGTGTAGAAGAAATGTTACGACGACTTGAATTTCCGGCGATGTGGAACTGTGAACCTTGCTTCTTCTGCTGAAGAAGAAGGAGAGAAGTTGGAGAGGGTGTGTGTGAAAGAGACGAGAATATGGGGGGTGGGTCTGTTGTGTTCAAACAGCTGAAGCAAAACTTGAATGGCAGGCCATTATTTTTTGGTTTCTCTCTTCAAA
Organism: Nicotiana glauca; assembly: GCA_026770625.1. Lineage (NCBI taxonomy): Eukaryota > Viridiplantae > Streptophyta > Magnoliopsida > Solanales > Solanaceae > Nicotiana > Nicotiana glauca. The sequence continues at coordinate 68,067 of MU702054.1, read as the reverse complement.
CGTTAAAGAAGTAGAAGAGGGCAGCCTGTTTTATAGTGTATACAGAGTGTATATAGAGTGTATACAGAGTGTATATAGAGTGTATATATCTCTCTCCTATTTCCCGTTCTCTCAAGGTTGAAGAAGAGAAGATCGATTTGGAGATGAATCCCCGCTGAAAGGTCTGTTGTTTTCACGTTTTTAGAAGAAAAAAGTGGGTAGGGGTCTATGTCAATTGCAGCTCATGTATATCGACTGTATATCCAGTGTATACAGCTCTCTCTGTCTCCCTTTTAATGCTTTGAATTCTTTTAATTTAGAACAAAATGGTGATGAAGATCTGAGAAGGAGGAGGGAAAACGAATGATCTCCCTCATTTTGTGTGTGTTGTGTGTATTATTTAAGAATGAGTAGGGAGTGGGTGGGTAACAATGGAGAGTGGAGTAGTGGGGGCCAAGGAGTGGGGAATAATGGAGAGTGGAGTAGTGAGTGGGGAATAATGGAGAGTGGAGTAGTGAGTGGGAAAAGTGGGGGAAGTGGGTAGAGTGGAGAAAGTGGGAAAAGTGGATAGTGAGCGGGAATAAATTCAAACATGGTAAAAAATTAGGTGTTCACAGTTATCTCTATCATATAATTGTGATACACTGATTAGACTCTATTTTAGGCTATCTATCAAGTAGATATTCTCAATAGAGTGATAATCATTCTTACCTACCTTTCCAACTCCAATGATCTCACTTTTCTTCCCATTTCCAAAGGTGACATTTCCTCCTTTGAGGTCCTCACGTGAAAGGAACTGGTTCTTGCTTCCTGTCATATGCTTTGAGAAGCCACTATCCATGTATTGTATTTGGTTGCTCCCCTTCACTTGGACATGCAAAAGGAAATCAGGGGCTAGTCTTAGGAATCCAAACTAGTTTGGTTCCCTTTCTATAGGCAAAAAGGTGAATCAGATTCTTTTTAGCCCAACTTGACAGCCTATTTTTCCTTTGAAAAAATTTCTTATTCTTTTGACTTTCTTTTTCTTTTGCAGTACATTCACTTTTATAGTGACCAATTTTATCACAGTGTGTGCAAATTTTGTTCTCAGGAAGTGTGAGGTACTTGCTTTTGGGATCCCACTTAGGTGCAGGGGTCCCGTAGCCAAGTCCTCTCTTGTTGCTACTATGGTGTTCATGTAGCCATGAAAATGCATCAGAGGACCTGTTCCATTTACAGGTTCTGTCTAACTCGTGCTTGACCTTGCTTAGATCATCCTTTAGGACTCTTATCTGCTCATCTCTTTTGTACAACTTATCTTTCATTTTTCCTGGATTTTCTTCAAAAGTGCGTTGTGTGTGATCAGCTTTCTTTTTATCAATTCCTAATTTCAGTTTTAGATTTTCAGATCTAAGCTCTAGGACAGTGGTGTCTGTCACACCTCCTTTTTACCTACTACACCCCGTGAAGGATATAATAAAGGGAGTTTTTCCAATTAAAGGACAATCGAAACGAGATTCGTTTATTAATAGATTCAGAGTCGCCACTTGGGAGATTTATGGTGTCCAAGTCACCGGTTTGAATCTCGAATCGAGGAAAGGGTTTGACTCTGTTTTAACAGTCGCGAACCAGAAATCCGGATAAGGAATTCTGTTAACTCGGGAGAAGGGGTTAGGCACTCCCGAGTTCCGTGGTTCTAGCACGGTCGCTCAACTTCTATATTTGGCTAAAATCTGATATTAATAAATGTTCAAACCTATGTGCATTTTTACCTTTTAACCGCTTTTTAATGGAATTATAAGAAATTGAATGTTGTTTAAAACATGTTTTTGGATCACGTCACATGAAATGCACCCGGATCCTTGACACACTTTATTCAACATTTTGGGATTTGGATTTGGGTCGCATGAGATGCACACCCGAATTTAGGAAGGTAAAATTATTAAAGAACGCGCTTAAAGCGACTAACGTGTTATTAACTTTGTGGAAGGCCATGAAAATCCGCTAAATGGCATGTCCCGAATTCTAAGTATTTTTATATAAACATTTATTGAGGGCCTCGCAATTTATATGTTCTATTTAGTGAGGCTCGTCTCATTTTATTTTTTAGGAAAATCCTAAAGTGACTATGATTTTTCTATTTTATTTTGCCTCTAAAAATAACGAAAAGGTCCTAATTAATTTGCTATTGGACCAGGCAAGAATTTTGCACCACGGTCCAGCCATTGGGCTCCAAGGTAAGTCAGACAAAAATAAACTATAACCAGGCCTATGAGAATCAGGCTAGTCTTGCCAAAAGCCTTGGCCCAGGTCCAAATATACACATACAATAAAGCAGGACCTGGGCCGCTCAAAATAACAATGGAGCCTACACCATGTAAATGGGCTGTCAAGCCCCAGCCATTAAATTAAACCAAGACTCAGTCAGTTTGTACAAGTATAATGCACCAAAAGTTTTAGACCATTACAATTAATGAACTAACTCAACAAAAATGAACAATTATTCTCTGATTTTACCCCAGCTCTTATGCTAACTGAAAATTACCAATTTCAAGTTCATGTATCTATCATATTTAGAACCGTTGTTCATGCTGTGAATTAACACCGCCAATCATGGAAAAGCTTAACTAGTTGAAGTGATTAGCTATTATACTATGCCATTAACCCAATAAATCAAGTCCGATCTTATGCTTGCTTATATTACTCCTACTGTCACGCGTAAACTCCTAAATATAATTCCAGCCAAAGATGATATTAATTGGACAAGGGCTACCATTAACGGATCAACTAAAATATTTGAGACAAAATGATGATGATTATCGACTTAAACTACCAATATACTACTTATCAATCCTAATTCAATTTTCGAAACAATCGTTAATATGGACATGGCTGACCTATAACAGTTTTTTAATTAGCAAGGCTATATGAAATGAAAATAACTGATATGGCTATTGGACAATTACTGCCTTTGATAGTTCGAAAAGTCCCATACACATTGATCTAGCCCACTGTTTTGACTACAAATATAGATCTAACTACTCAAGCGCGCTTAACAGTCCAAATGATCAACTTATGCCTAACAGCCCATCAGTCCAAGTTTAATTACAAAGCTCAATTAGCAAAACAGAAATTAACTGAATTAAACTATGAGTAAACACAATAGATAAACAAATTCAGCAGACGAAGAACAATAAAATTCCATTTCCACTCCTTAAAATCATACATCACATCACTATGGTTCAAGACGTGTACCTGGAAATTGAAACGTAGTAAGAAAAGGAGAAGTCAGGTGAGGCAGTAATGAGCAGCAGCAATGTACAACGACCAGCAAGGTTGAACAAACAGGAGGCAAATGACCACAATACAGTCCAGAAATGAATTCAACAATCCATGAGTGTTTGAAATCGAGCAAAACTTAACTATTCAACCCAAAACCAACTTGAATAAGCACAAATGACCTTGAAAATGACCTAGGACCTTTTATAACTTCAGTAAACCAGAATTCAACTTGAATACACCAATGTCCAATTCAATCTTAACCCAGAACTTTGAAGCACCTCACTTACTAAGAAAACCCAATGTAACAGTATATTTTGAGGCTCAAGCTTTTAACCTCTATTTTCAGAATGTTCTAAGCTTAACCTTTTAGCCCTAGACTCTCTATCTTTCTTTCCTTTAAATTCAAACTAATTTTTTTAAGCTCTCTCCAAAAATTCCATGTGAACTTAGTCCTCCCTCTATTTATATCCAAACTAAAGCCCCCTGTTCCAGCTCTTAAGAGCACTAACTTATTAAGAAAATGAACCCCTCCCATCATATTCCCTGAACCCCCCACTACTAAGTGTCAAATTATTATTTAATTCAGTAGGTGTGGGCAGCCTGAATTTATTAATGGTATGCCCTGACAACCCACGTTACTTCCACTTAATTCAATTCCTAAATTATCTCTCTAAAGATTCATCTTAATCACTTGTTTATTCAGACCAAAATACAGGCCCATTCTTCCTAGTTTAGGTCTGTAATTCCCTCTTAAATCCCTATTGACTTTCATTAAATGCCAGAAACTCATTTCTTTGGAACCTACTGTGAAGAAAACTAACATTCAGCTAATGTTCGTGAATCAGAATTCAATTAAATCCAAATGTCAAAAATGCAATTTCAAACCCATCAGATTAAGACGCAACTGATAATTAAACAGACCTAAGTCTAAACATAGAAACACAAACATTATTCATGAAAACTAAATAATACATTCAAAGCCATTGAAACAGGGACAAAAAAATGAAAACTCAAACTGTTAATGGTTCTACATAAAACCTAATGCTAATTTGAACTAAAAGATTTCGAGAAAATAAAGAAGAGGAAGAAGATAAGAAATGACCAACTTGACCGAGAATTTTAAAAGGAAACTTGCCTGTCCGACCAACTCGCACCACAGACTCGATTTATCAAAGTTGACCTTCAAAGCGTCTTGTCTCACCCGGAATTGAGGCTAATCATTTGTTCTTTTGTCAAGAACAAATGACCAGCATCAGTTTCTGCAGTGAGACGACCTCCTCGCTACCAGAGACCTAGTCGTGTGACAACAGTTCATTGAGAACTGATTTTGAAGTTTTAGGGCTCAGGCTCAGATTTGAGACCCGCGAGGATGTAGTGGTATTTGAAGGAAAACAATGATGGATTATGTACGAGGAGGTCAAGGTGATTGTAGGGTGTGATTTTGGTGGTCGTCAGATGAACTAGGGTTTGAGGTCGATTCTTTGATCTAAGATTCGAAGGGTTCTGTCATGATTCGAGGGACAAGGGACATGGATTTGGAAAAAGGGTGGTTTGGTGGTTCAGAGGTGTTATTTTGGTGGTCGTCGATGTTGTTGCCACCAGGTTTACGGCGGTGGGAATGGAGGGCGGCGCTAGGGTTCCTCAGAGATGAGGTTTGAGAGAGACGAGGGGGGTTTAGTTTGGGGGGTGTGGGGTGTGTTTGGTTACTTATATACGGGGTTGGGGATTTGATCCTGGCCGTTGGATCAATTATGATCAACGGCCCGAATCTCTTCACTAATGAGAAACGATGTCGTTTGGGGTGATAACGAGGCGGACCGGGTGTGAGAGACGGGTCGGGTTATGTAATGGGTGAGGCTCAGTCTTTGGGGACCGTTGGATCAAGTGAGATCAATGGTCCAGATTGAACGTGACAGAAAGGACGCCGTTTGGGCGTCATTTTTCCAGATCAACTGGACCGGGTATGGGCAGAGGTTTGGGCTTGGAATTTTTCTTTAAAACTGGCCCAGTTTTGATTTTTCCAACTCTTCTTCTATTTGTTTCTTTTTCTTTTTTTCTTTATTTTCTAATTAATAAAACTAAAATTCTAAGTTAAATTATAAACCAAATTAACTTAATCAAAAATATTAATTAATTCCTAATAATAATTATCACACACAATTAAATACCAACTAAAATAAAATCACACAATTGGAGATTAAATGCTAAAAATGCAAAGTACATATTTTTGTATTTTTTCATTTTGTAAAGCCAGGTTAATTACTCCTAATTGTAGAATTAAATCCTAAATGCAAATACCACACATTTTTGTATTTTTTATTAATTTAACAAAAAATCATGCACAGACAAATGCAAATAACAAAAGAAAATACCACAAAATTCTCAAAAATCAAACAATGAAAAATAATTATTTTATTTTGATTTTTGTGGGTGTAATTCTTGTGGGGCAAAAATCACGTGCTCACAGCTGTCCCTCTTTGCTCGGAAACATGAAGAGTTTTCGTGCAAAGATAAAGTGAGCGGATACGAGCAATTTTTGCCCGTTTGAATACTCCGTGTGAAGCATTTTTTGAAAGAGTTGACCGAACCTCTGCTCCAAAGGTTTCCTACATATCCTTGGCTAAAAAGGAATCAGGTCAATGTAGTTCGGGAAGTTTTGGTTTCTGGGACTACCATGAAGCTATGGTTTTACTGTTACTGTTGTTGTTGCTGCTACTACTGCTTACTGACCTCCTTATTACACCGTGCTAAACGAAAATAAGAAGCTAGACTAAAATATAGTCTATGAATTACAAAATCTTATCTAGATCTTCCAACTTGCTCTTTGTGTCTCTTGTTGTCTTGCTGTCTTGTTGGCTTGTGTTTCCTCTGATGTTTCTTTCTTTCTTTCTGACTTGACTCGTAGTCTTCTCTTAATTACCGAACTTGAACTGCTTATTTCCTTCTGGCAACCTTCGAATTAACTGCCTTCTTCTGACCTCTGTTGCCTTCCTTGGATTTTCTGAATTTGGATTTATGCTGGGAAATTTTGTTGTAACCCTCCGCTTTACTGAATTTAACAGCTAGTCAAAAATATACCGCATTTCCGTTCTTCAGGCGGGCTCCTGACTTCAACTACAACTTAAAAAGATAACGCCTTTCCGCTCTTCAGGCGGGCTCCTGACTTAAATTTCAAAAAACTATAACGCCTTTCCGTTCTTCAGGCGGGCTCCTGACTTCAATTTCAACTTAAAAATATAACGCCTTTCCGCTCTTCAGGCGGGCTCCTGACTTCAATTTCAACTTAAAAATATAACGCCTTTCCGCTCTTCAGGCGGGCTCCTGACTTCAACTACAACTTAAAAAATATAACGCCTTTCCGCTCTTTATGCGGGCTCCTGACTTCAATTTCAACTTAAAAATATAACGTCTTTCCGCTCTTCAGGCGGGCTCTTGACTTTAACTACAAAAAAAAGATAACGCCTTTCCGCTTTTCAGGCGGGCTCCTGACTTCAATTTTAAAAAACTATAACGCCTTTCCATTCTTCAGGCGGGCTCCTGACTTCAATTTCAACTTAAAAATATAACGCCTTTCCGCTCTTCAGGTGGGCTCCTGACTTCAACTACAAAAAAAAAGATAACACCTTTCCGTTCTTCAGGCGGGCTCCTGACTTCAATTTCAACTTAAAAATATAACGCCTTTCCGCTCTTCAGGCGGGCTCCTGACTTCAACTACAAAAAAAAGATGATGCCTTTCCGTTCTTCAGGCGGGCTCCTGACTTCAATTTCAACTTAAAAATATAATGCCTTTCCGCTCTTCAGGCCGGCTCCTGACTTCAATTTTAACTTAAAATATAATGCCTTTCCGCTCTTTAGGCGGGCTCCTGACTTCAATTTCAACTTAAACATATAACGCCTTTCCGCTCTTCAGGCGGGCTCCTGACCTCAACTTCAACTTAAAACCTCAACTACGACTTAAAAAGATAATGCCTTTCTGTTCTCCAGGCGGGCTCCTGACCTCAACTACAACTTAAAATTGCATTTTATTGCCATTGTTCCCTCTTGCCTCCTGAACCATTTTCCTTCTAACTTGAATTATCTTCCTTCAGAACTACTTCCCTCAAAACTTGTGTTGTCTTCCCTCGAAACTGCTTCTCTTAAAACTGGTGTTATCTTCCTCATTCAAAAACTAACTTCCCTCAAAACTTGTGTTATCTTCCTCCTTCAAAACTACTTCCCTTAAAACTGGTGTTTCTTTCCTCTGACAACTACTTCTCTCTCTTTTTTTTTCTTCAAAACTATGACTACTTCCCTTAAAATTGGTGTTTTCCTTCCTCTGGAGCTACTTCCCTTAAGACTGGTGTTTTCTTCCTCCGAAACGGCTTTCTTTAAAACTTGTGTTATCTTCTTCTCTCTTAAATCTTGAATTGACTTCCTCGTTTTTCCGATGGGTACCCGACTTCAAGAAAATTTTCAAAAATGAAAGAAAAGTTTTCTGCCCCAGTTTGATAATCTTTCTTGTATCCTACCCTTCCGCCATCAATAACATTTCTTGCCCTTGTTTCAAATCAAAGAAAATTCTGTCAGTTTAAAGTGTGGTGGTTGGTTGTGATACTCTTGCTGGGGATGGTTTTCCTTTTCTCCTTTCCATGCTATTCGTTGTCCGACCATCTTGAAACTTGGCTGATAACTTCCGTCATTCTTGACGACTCCTTATTCATAAATCTCTCAACTATTACTTCTAGTCTTCTTATCTGACCCCATGTATTTTCCATGACAGCCGATTTCACTTGAAGACTTTGCATGTCTACTGATTAACCACTTTCTCCGTCTTCCGTGTCACTGAAATACCTTTTCTTCGTTTAGACCCAATATCTCCTTTTTGTGGCATTGCTCGTGAACTGTCATCTCTTTGACCTTTGTGTCCCACATGAATTCCCAAATCACGTCCATCGCTCTCCGCTCTGTGTATACGTTGTTCTTTCTTGACTTATGCCACTTTGATGTACTAGCCAGATCTCGTCTTGTGCATTTGGAAAGCTGATGGCAAATTTTGAAGTCATTTCTCACTTGTTCTGGCCAAACAGACTGAGGAAGAGGAAACGAACGAAAATAAAAGGAACAGAGTAAAAGACAAAGGAAAGAGATGATTCCTAACAAGAAAAAATTATAAAGTAGAAACCTATCAGACGCGGATACCAACTCTAATGGTCATGAAATGCACACGTGGCCTATCCTCCGTCGTTAATCGCCTTTCACAATCTTCGTCTGATGATTTCCTAGCTGATTCTCAATCTTTATTCGACTTGTGGTGCCCGAAAGGTTTTCACTATCAAGCCTTTTAGCTCACAGTTGCCTCAAGGTGCCCGTGAAGGTTTTCACCAATAAGACTCTCTCGTTTTATTTCTCTCAACTTCCGTCGCCTTACGGTGCCTGCGAAGGTTTTCACCGATAAGACTCTCTCATTTTCATTACTTTTCTGCTGGGGATCGGAGTGTTACTCTCGACTTCCATTTGCCCGACTTGGCGTCTTTTGAAGACTGGTCAAAAGATCTTTCTTTGGACTGTAATGTGGGGTTTTTGGTAGGGCTAGAAAGAAAGGGTATTAGAGGCTCAAAACAAATCAGCTTGGGTTCAAAATTACAACCTTCGGAACTAGACTTCTTTACAACAAACACAACTTCTGCCCCCGTTTCTTGCTTGGGGATCTTTTGATTTTTGTTACACTATCACCGAGCCGTGAAGCGCCTACGTATCCTCTTTGAGGAATCATGTCAAACGTAGTTCACCCAATTCCTTGTTGTTTTCCTTTTCACTTAATTATTATTATTTTTCCTTTTCTTTTTCTTTATCTCGTCCTTTTCTTTTTTGTTGTTTTTGTTGTTTTTTTTCTTTTTCTTTTCTTTTAACTTCCATATTTGTGTTTCTAATCTTTGCTACTGATTCCGAAAGAGGGGTATGAAAGAAAACAAATAAGGCTCAAAGGGTTAACGAAGGATAAAGTGTTTAAATAGCAGAACAAAATGCCTCCATCATTGCAATCTTCAAAACATGCCAAGTGCAAACACCACAATTAAACATTCGCAACAGCTTCTGATTGTGCCAGACTTGATAACCATATCCGCACATTCGCCTTTTAATTTGTCATTTTTAAAGCACCGTTGGGCAACACTCTTACTTGCGTTACCACGAACGGCCCCCTTGTCAATATGGCCAACTTGCTTTTATGGTTTCTTTATGTTTTACTTGCCCCAATTTCACATGGCTCGAGCTCCAAATAAAGTGTCCACATCTGTTCTTATTTTCAAAATGATTTCATTGCTTCCTGACTAAACTGACTTTTAAATATCAGACTGAGAATTATGCATGCATGTCATGTCACTAGAATCGGCGCTGAACAAAAGACAAAACAAAAGGATAAAAAGAACTAGACAAAGAAGATGACTGGAGGTAACAAAAGACCGGAATTTGCATTAGACAATCGGTGAAACGGTTCGAACCACAAAAAAAGCAAAGCAAACCAGAGTACAACCCTGGAATAAACCTGAAACGAACCTGGACAACACTAAACAAGCCACTACGACAAGATGAAGGGATAAGAGGGTTTGTCACAAGACAATATCCGAATTACAACCCTAAGAATAACCCGGACAACAGAAATGACAACAAAATAAACTACCAAAACTCCTCTCCGGCTGACCAAGAGATGGAGCATCTTTCCAATTACCAAGCACGGCATCTTAGCCGCCGACTTCTGCATCAACATTTCCAAGACCATTATCCGCTCCAATTTCCTCAGCTTTAGTCAATACATCCCCAAGAGGATTCGCATGCTCTTTGTTGTTGTCGTTGATCATAATTACCCCGTCGCAAATCATTCTTTCTATTTCCTTTTTCAAAGAGCGACAACTTTCCACATTGTGCCCCTGAGTACTGGAGTGGTATTCACACCTTTTAGATGGGTCAAAGCTTCTTACACGTGGGTCCACCTGATTTGGAGGAATGGGTGCAATCATGTCATGTTATTTTAGCTTCTCAAATAAGCTTGCATAGGATTCTCCGATAGGGGTGAGAGCCTTTTCTCGTTTCAACAACCTCTCATTCCTAAATACTTGATTTGGCCTAAAACCTTACGCAGGGGGTTTCTGGTATGCTCGTGGGGGTGGATAGGCATTTTGTGGAGCTGGGTACTTGGAAAGTGAAGCATGTCTTTGGGAGTCCCGTGGAGAGAAGTAGCATTGGGGAGGGTCATCTAGTGCACGAGGATATTCACGGGTATGGTGTTGAGGCTGGAAATGTTGATCAAGAGAGACCATTGGATCATCCTTTCTGTTTCTCTTTCTGCCGTCCAGGCTTACGGGGATGTTCTGAATATCTTCCGAGCAACTCATGATTTTGCCTGACTTGATTCCCTCTTCCACCAGCTCCCCCATTTTCAACACCTCATTGAAAGGTTTTCCCAAAGTCGGGATCAAATGACTGAAGTATGTGGGCCCCTGGGCCTGTATGAAAAGTTCAACCACCTCTTCTTCACCAATCAGGGTACTGACTCGAGCAGCTTGCTCCCTCCATCTGAGCCTAAACTCCCTAAAGCTTTCCCCTGGCTTTTTTTCCATCTTAGATATAGAGGAGCGGTCTGGGGTAACACTTGATTTACATTGAAAGTATCGGACAAAGTCCTGAGCCATGTCACCCAATGTAGGCCACTTATTAACATCTTGAGGATCATGCTAGTCCAAAGCTGCCCCAGTTAGGCTCTCATTGAAATGTGTTATCATCGAGTCATCTCCCACACTTCTCATTTCACTGCAATAACCATTCAGGTGAGCTACTAGATCTCCAACCCCATCATACAATCTGAATTTTGGTACTTTAAACCCCATGGGTAGGCGAATGTCAGGAGATACGGACGGTTCTTTCAGCTTCCTGGGTTCCCTGTTTATCCCTTCTTTTTTTGTGAACCTTTCATTTTCAGCTTGAGGTTCATCTTGCGGGCCCTGCTTGTGCGAGTTGGGGACCTTATGAGTAACCTCGGAGGGGTAACACTGAGCATCATGAGCTCTGGGTAGGTGTTCTTTGTCGAGAATAGTGGATGTGATCGGAGGACATTTTTAGGAAAAGACAGTTGGACAACGAATGATGGAGCTACTCGGGTGGCTGGGAAAGCTGTCATAAGCGGGTAAATATGGAGAGCATGGAGGATCATTCGGCATTGCGTTTGATGTTTGGGTAAGGACAGAGTCCAGGAAGCTAGACGGTGGCGGGGGTGGTGCTTTCCCAGTCATCCATGCTCGATACATGTCTGCCACATGCTGTCTCAACATTTTTATCTCTTCTACCAACCCGTTGTCCTATTCAACCAGCTATTTTAGGGCATCGGTACCAACCCATTCAGTTCTGTTGTTCTCTGCCATTGTCTTTTGCCTTTGTGTTGCAAGGAAGCATTACTTTAGAACCACAAACCAACCACCTTTCCGGAGATTGAAAAAGAACAAAAACGGGAGCATCCTGTTAGCGTTAGGGCTTTTAACAGATAGGTAAACACACATTAAGGATGCAATGCACCTAGATAGTTAATCCTTTCTATCATGCATTTGCTTCAGTTACGTGCGTCATTCCGGCTTCTTATAATTGTGCCCCTTTTGAACGTCTCCCAAACTTTCCTTTATTTTCTTTGTTCCTCATTTTCTCTTTTCTATATTTTTTCTTTTCTTTTTGATGGTGGTCGAATTTTATATGGATTGCCTACGTATCATGTCCCCGCATGAATCAGACCGTACGTAGTTCTGACCGTAGGTGCAAAACCAAAGAAACAATTTTTTGGGAATTTTTCTATTACTAAAACATTCTATTACAAACTAAACATTTTGAAAACCAAATACGGACTAAAAGACTACTGACATGCTCTGATGAAAAGAGAACAGACAGACAGACAACAGACTCTAAAACAGAAAATACAGACTCGAACTATGAATACATTAAAGCTTCAAAAGTTGGTGCCCGCGGGGCATCGTTCGCCCTTGCCGCGGGCTTAGGTGCAAGATCCCTTTCAAGTTGCTCCAGTTCATACATTTTCCGCTTGACCAAAATCATTACTGCTGAAAAGAAGGTAGTGCGGGTCATGTCTTCACACATTCGGCATCTCCTAATGATGGCATGGGCAATAGTCTCAATCTTGTCCCTGGTTCGACCTTTTTCTATGAGCAGGTTCCTTATCTGATCATTACGGGCCTCCAAAACCTGAGAATCCTGAAGACGTTGATTCTGCAACTGTTGTATTTCGTCTTCCATTCGGGCCAATAAGTCATAACAGTGTCCACTTTCGGTTTTAAAAGCTTTGGCTTGTTTAGCTGCTTCTTTCTCAAGAGTGGCCGTTTTCCTTTTTAGATTGGCAATGATCTTTTCATAATCCTGCCATAAGTACTGTGTGCGCTCTTCTGTTCTTTTTGCCCACTGTGCCCGGAGCTGTGCTATGGTATCCTCGGATTTCTTCAGATCATCCCGGCACTCAATGATTTCCTTCTTCAGTCTGTTTATCAATCTTTTATCCGACCGACTCCTTTGTTGGTTGTCA
>MU702054.1:13510-55079 GCA_026770625.1 Nicotiana glauca | reverse complement strand
GTAGCTGTTTACTTTTTCAGATTGGCAATGATCTTTTCATAATCCCTTTTCACCTGCTGTAAGTATTGTGTGCACTCTTCTGCTCTTTTTGTCCGCTGTGCACGGAGTTGTGCTATGGTACGCTCAAATTTCTTCAAATCGTCCTGGCACTCAATGATTTCCTTTTTCAGTCTGTTTATCAATCTTTTATCCAACTGACCCCTTTGTTGGTTGTCAGCATCTATCCTCATTTGTCGGTTTTGGGCCTTCAGCGCCTCATTTTCTTGGGCCAATTTGTTCTTTTCCCCTTTATCGGCAGCCACTTGCACACTGTTTTCGAACTTCAGGTCCTTAATCTGTTGTTTTAGCTTGCCTATTTCTGCCCTGTAGCTTTCTTCTTTTGCTAACCAACCCCACTGCTATTGTGAATCATCAGTAAACTGTTGGACATGGGCTCTTTTGGCGGGCTTTTACGGAATCTGAAACCTTTTCCCGAACCAAGCATTGTACTTCGGATCCACCTCACCCTTAGCTAGGTCTTGGACCATTGTCCTAGGCTCGAGAAATCTGCATTCATTCCGTAGCTTTCGAATCTTATCTTCAGGAAATGCGATTCTCGGGCTCAACTCAATGACGTGCTTACTTAGGTCTTCATCAGTAGGGACCACTTAAAACCTTCCTAATTGGCGCAGTACCCGATAGGGAGCATATGGTTGGATACTACAGATACCCATCAAAAGAACATGACATTCTTTGGCCGACATGTACACCACCTCAGTAGCGGGCAACCATCCAAATGCCCATTCAATTTGATTGGCAATCAATGACCTCAGTCGCACAAGCCACGCTTCAGCACCTTCAGGGAAGGCGACACTTATTACACGTTTCTCAAACCCCTCGATGCAGCTCGATCCGGTCAACCCGTGGTTCATGTATCCTACCCAGTGGCAAAGATGTTCTTGCATCCAAAATTGGAGTAGCAGATTGCAACCCTGGAAGAAATTTCCTCCTTCCTGGCATATGGTCAAGGCTCGGTAGATTTCTGACACGATTAAAGGAACCACAGTATTGTCGGCCCTTTTGATTGCAACATCGACCATCCCTACAAGGCCTATCTCTATTTTTTTATCTTGGCGTGGACAAACCACGACTCCCAGGAATGCCGTTATGAACGCCAAAGTTTGCCTTGCCTCCCGCTTGTTTCTGTTTCCAGCGTGAGTTAGCCCGAGATTTGGTTCTTCAAAACCCCGAGGATTACCATACCGTTGATACAAGAATTGGAGACTACAACACCCTTCCGACAAATCCTTATTCTGCACATTCCGGCTAATATTTAACAAATCCAAAAATCTGTGCGGAGACACCAGTCTTGGTGACAGCAAATATTGGCCCCTCAGATTTCCACTCAGACCCGCATAACCCGAGACTTCCTCCAACGTGGGTGTGAGCTCAAAATCAGCAAAGCGAAATACATTCCGGGTTGGGTCCCAAAACGGTATTAAGGCCTCGATGATATCCGACCTTGGTTTGACATCAACAAATTGACGAGACCCCCCAGGATTCTCACCACTATCTTTCTATTACCTTCTTCCAAATCATTCCACCACATGTGGAGCTGTAAAGGGACCTCACTAAGGACTGTGAACGGTTCAGTTTTGTTTGTGCTCATCCTGCACATTTATTAAGGCGATTAAGTAAAAGCTAAAATTTATTTGACTCAAAACAAAATTAACTATTTTTTTTCAAATTAAAATACAAGACCCGGTTTTTTGAACACGGCCTTTCTGCACTTCAGTGACGAAGATTTTAGGGCTGTGTGGACTAACCGGTCAAAACCTTAAAAATGACCAAAAGTGGCTGTTTATGCAAAACCAGCCTTCCGGCATCCTTTTTTGGGAACATTCGGCTATTTTGGCAAAAACGGCATCACCCGACTTACTTACGACGAAAATTAAAATTTTGATATTTTTTGGCTATTTTTGCAAAATGGGAGGTTGGACCCGACGAAGGTTGCCTATGTATCTCACATCCGGTTAGAATCAAACATGCGTAGTTCGGGCAAAGAAAATAAACTAAATTTGAAAACAAGACTCTTTTCTTTTGTTTTTTCAAATAAATCAAACTAAAAAACATTTCTCTTTTCTTCATTTTCTCAAAATTTCGATAGAGTTTCGACATTATTTGGAAATTGATTTTTCTAAAAACAGGTAATTAACACTCTACACTGCTAATTCTCTCCTTTTCTCTTTTTCTCAATTTTCTGTTATTCCCGATTTCCAGAAGCCGGTCAGCATGCAAGTCTGAAGCAAATAAACGCGTAAAACAAACAGGATGCAGCAGGATGGTCTTTTTCATTTCAGGTTGCTTGTCCTAGACGGACCCAACCCCTGTGTTGAGTCCCCTAAGTCAAATACACATGATGCAGATAAGCGTTCTTACTAGGGATCCGGCATGAGGCTGTGTTATTCTAGGTTCAAAACCTGGGTGTTTGTTTTATACCTGGCTTACCCGAGCGGACAGCTCAAGCCGAGGAGGAGGCAGCATACCGGGAATACAGAAGCTTCACCGGCTTTGCAACTTATCCGAACCTCGTTCTGAAATTGGGGTGGACTCTATACAGAAAAGAGGTCACACGAAGTGCACCCTTCTTCATAATTTAGAAGACTCAGAGAGGAGATGGGTTTCGGCACAATTTATATACAGTTCACGAAATATCAAAGCGGTAAAAGTAGTCAATTAGCATGTTAAGCGCAGGTCATGTAACAAAATCAGATAAAACCAAACACAACAATTATTCTAAGCTCGAATTCTGAACCCTGAACAAAACGTTCTAGGTTCTGATCCCCAGCAGAGTCGCCAGAGTTGTCACACCTCCATTTTACCTACTATACCCCGTGAAGGGTATAATAAAGGGAGTTTTTCCAATTAAAGGACAATCGAAACGGGATTCATTTATTAAGAGATTCAGAGTCGCCACTTGGGAGATTTATAGTGTCCCAAGTCACATGTTTGAATCCCGAATCGAGGAAAGGGTTTGACTCTGTTTAACAGTCACGAACCAGAAATCTGGGTAAGGAATTCTGTTAACCCAGGAGAAGGGGTTAGGCACTCCCGAGTTCCATGGTTCTAGCACGGTCGCTCAACTGCTATATTTGGCTAAAAAATCTGATTTTAATACATGTTCAAACCTATGTGCATTTTTACCTTTTAACCGCTTTTTAATGGAATTTTAAGAAATTGAACGTCGTTTAAAACATGTTTTTGAATCACGTCACATGAAGTGCACCCGGATCCTCGACACACTTTATTCAACATTTTGGGATTTGGATTTGGGTCACATGAGATGCACACCCGAATTTAGGAAGGTAAAATTATTAAAGAACGCGCCTAAAGTGACTAACGTATTATTAACTTTGCGGAAGGCCATGAAAATCCGCTAAATGGCACGTCCCGAATTCTAAGTATTTTAATATAAACATTTATTGAGGGCCCCGCAATTTATATGTTCTATTTAGCGAGGCTCGTCTATTTTTATTTTTTAGGGAAATCCTAAAGTGACTATAATTTTTCTATTTTATTTTGCCTCTAAAAATAACGAAAAGAACCTAATTAATTTGCTATTGGACCAGGCAAGAATTTTGCACCACGGTCCAGCCATTGGGATCCAAGGTAAGTCCGACAAAAATGAACTATAACCAAGCCTATGAGAATCAGGCTAGTCTTTCCAAAAGCCTTGGCCCAGGCCCAAATATACACATACAATAAAGCAGGACCTGGGCCGCTCAAAATAACACTGGAGCCTACACCATGTAAATGGGCTGTCAAGCCCCAGCCGTTAAATTAAACCAAGACTCAGTTCAGTTTGTACAAGTATAATGCACCAAAAGTTTTAGACCATTACAATTAATGAACTAACTCAACAAAAATGAACAATTATTCTCTGATTTTACCCCAGCTCTTATGCTAACTGAAAATTACCAATTTCAAGTTCATGTATCTATCATATTTAGAATCGTTGTTCATGCTGTGAATTAACATCGACAATCATGGAAAAGCTTAACTAGTTGAAGTGATTAGCTATTATACTATGCCATTAACCCAATTAATCAAGTCTGATCTTATGCTTGCTTATATTACTCCTACTGTCATGCGTGAACTCCTAAATATAATTCCAGCCAAACATGATATTAATTGGACATGGGCTACCATTAACGGATCAACTAAAATATTTGAGACAAAATGATGATGATTATCGACTTAAACTACCAATATACTACTTATCAATCCTAATTCGATTTCCGAAACAATCGTTAATATGGATATGGCTGACCTATAACAGTTCTTTAATTAGCAAGGCTATATGAAACGAAGACAACTGATATGGCTATTGGACAATTACTGCCTTTGATAGTTCGAACAGTCCCATACATATTGATCCAGCCCACTGTTTTAACTACAAATATAGATCTAACTACTCAAGCGCGCTTAACAATCCAAATGATCAACTTATGCCTAACAGCCCATCAATCCAAGTTTAATTACAAAGCTCAATTAGCAAAATGGAAATTAACTGAATTAAACTATGACTAAACACAGTAGATAAACAGATTCAGCAGACGAAGAACAACGAAATTCCATTTCCACTCCTTAAAATCATACATCACATCACCATGGTTCAATACGTGTACCTGGAAATTGAAACGTAGTAAGAAAAGGAGAAGTTAGGTGAGGCAGTAATGAGCAGCAGCAATGTACAACGACCAGCAAGGTTGAACAAACAGGAGGCAAATGACCGCAATACAGTCCAGAAATGAATTCAACAATCCATGAATGTTTGAAATCGAGCAGAACTTAACAATTCAACCCAAAACCAACTTGAAAACGCACAAATGACCTTGAAAATGACCTAGGACCTTTTATAACTTCAGTAAACCAGAATTCAACTTGAATACACCAATGTCCAATTCAAGCTTAACCCAGAACTTTGAAGCACCTCACTTACTAAGAAAACCCAATGTAACAGTATATTTTGAGGCTCAAGCTTTTAACCTCTATTTTTCAGAATGTTCTAAGCTTAACCTTTTAGCCCTATACTCTCTATCCTTCTTTCTTTTAAATTCAAACTAATTTTTTTTAAGCTCTCTCCAAAAATGCCATGTGAACTTAGTCCTCCCTCTATTTATATCCAAACTAAAGCCCTCTGTTCCAGCTCTTAAGAGCACTAACTTATTAAGAAAAGAACCCCTCCCATCATATTCCCTGAAACCCCCACTACTAAGTGTCAAATCATTATTTAATTCAGTAGGTGTGGGCAGCCTGAATTTATTAATGGTATGCCCTGACAGCCCACGTTACTTCCACTTAATTTAATTCCTAAATTATCTCTCTAAAGATTCCTGTTAACCACTTGTTTATTCAGACCAAAATACATGCCCATTCTTCCTAGTTTAGGTCTGTAATTCCCTCTTAAATCCTTATTGACTTTCATTAAATGCCAGAAACTCATTTCTTTGGAACCTACTGTGAAGAAAACTAACATTCAGCTAATGTTTGTGAATTAGAATTCAATTAAATCCAAACGTCAAAAATGCAATTTCAAACCCATCAGATTAAGACGCAACTGATAATTAAACAGACCTAAGTCTAAACATAGAAACACAGGCATTATTCATGAAAACCAAATAATACATTCAAAGCCATTGAAACAGGGACAAAAAATGAAAACTCAAATTGTTAATGGTTCTACATAAAACCTAATGCTAATTTGAACTAAAAGATTTCGAGAAAATAAAGAAGAGGAAGAAGATAAGAAATGACAACCTTGACCGAGAATTTTAAAAGGAAACTTGCCTGTCCGACCAACTCGCACCACAGACTCGATTTATCAAATTTGACCTTCAAAGCGTCTTGACTCACCCGGAATTGAGGCTAATCATTTGTTCTTTTGTCAAGAACAAATGACCAGCATGAGTTTCTGCAGTGAGTCGACCTCCTCGCTACCAGAGACCTAGTCGTGTGACAACAGTTCATTGAGAACTGATTTTGAAGTTTTAGGGCTCAGGCTCAGATTTGAGACCCGCGAGGATGTAGTGATATTCGAAGGAAAACAATGATGGATTATGTACGAGGAGGTCATGGTGATTGTAGGGTGTGATTTTTGTGGTCGTCAGATGAACTAGGGTTTGAGGTCGATTCTTCCATCTAAGATTCGAAGGGTTCTATCATGATTCAAGGGACAAGGGACATGGATTTGGAAAGAGGGTGGTTTGGTGGTTCAGGGGTGTTATTTTGGTGGTCGTCGGTGTTGTTGCCGCCGGGTTTACGGCAGTGGGAATGGAGGGTGGCGCTAGGGTTCCTCGTCTCTTCAGAGACAAGGTTTGAGAGAGACGAGGGGGGTTTGGCTTGGGGGGTGTGGGTTGTGTTTGGTTACTTATATACGGGGTTGGGGATTTGATCCAGGCCGTTGGATCAATTATGATCAACGGCCCAGATCTCTTCATTAATGAGAAACGATGTCGTTTGGGGTGATAACGAGGCGGACCGGGTGTGAGAGATGGGTCGGCTTATGTAACGGGTGAGGCTCAGTCTTTGGGGACTGTTGGATCAAGTGAGATCAACGGTCCAGATTGAGCGTGACAGAAACGACGCCGTTTGGGCGGTCGTTTTGCCAGATCAACTGAACCGGGTATGGGCAGATGTTTGAGCTTGGAATTTTTATTTAAAACTGGCCCAGTTTCGATTTTTCCAACTCTTCTTCTATTTGTTTCTTTTTCTTCTTTTCTTTATTTCCTAATTAATAAAACTAAAATTCTAAGTTAAATTATAAACCAAATTAACTTATCAAAAATATTAATTAATTCCTAATCACAATTATCACACACAATTAAATACCAACTAAAATAAAATCACACAATTGGAGATTAAATGCTAAAAATGCAAAGTACATATTTTTGTGATTTTTTCATTTTGTAAAGTCAAGTTAATTACTCATAATTGTAGAATAAAATCCTAAATGCAAATACCACATGTTTTTATATTTTTTATTAATTTAACAAACAATCATGCACAGACAAATGCAAATAACAAAAGAAAATACCACAAAATTCTCAAAAATCAAACAATGAAAAATAATTATTTTATTTTGATTTTTGTGGGAGTAATTCTTGTGGGGCAAAAATCATGTGCGCACAGTGTCAAATTCAAGATCCTGGTTCTTTAACACATCATTTTTACTATCACTTTCACTAGCCCTAAGTTCTAGATTTTTGCAATTAGCTTTCAAAATCACACACTCCTTATACAGTTGTTCCTTTTCATTGTTTGAATCCACAAATTCATCAATGAAATCTAGAAGTAACTCAATAGACTTTCTTTTGACAAAAAATTAATCTTGTCTTTGAGATGAATTACACTTACCTCAGATTCCTCATCAGATTCTCCAATGGCCATAAGTGCTTGTTCATCTCCATCTTCATCATCTGAGCTTTCTCCCTACGAAGCAACCATAACCTTTGTTGGTCCTTTGTTCTTCTTGGGTTGAACCTGTTCCTTATTTCTGTTTCTTCGTTCAACTCTTTCCTTCTTCTATTTAATTTCCCGTTGAGGGCAGTTTTTGATGTGGTGTTCAATCTTCCCACACTTGTTACACCCCTCATTGGTTTGCTTTTAAGGAACCCTTGGTTCGTTGTAGCTTCCACTTCTTGAAGGGCGCTTTCCTCTCATTAGGTACTTCTTGAAGTCATTTGTAATCACGGCTATTTCATCATCTTCTACTTCAGAAGCTTCAGTGATTATGAGTGCCAGGCTCCTTTCCTTCTTGGGTACGTCCATATTCATGTTTTGCCTTCTAAGTTCATAAGCAGTGAGATTTCCAATTAGCTCATCCAACTTGAGAGTGGCAATGTTCTTTGATTCCTGAATGACAGTAATTTTGCTTTCCCAAGTGACTGGTAAAACCCATTTCAAAATCTTCTCAACTCTATCTTCTTCAAGGATAATCCTTCCAAGAGACTTAAGTTAATTTGTCTAACCTTGTATACATCTCCTGGATGGTTTTCACTTTCTTCATGGTGAAATTCTCGTATTGAGAATACACTAGTGTTCCTCTAGACCTCTACACTTGAGGTGTTCCTCCATGAGCCACTTGTAAAGTGTCCCAGATTTCCTTAGTAGTGGTACAACTTTGAATTCTACTATGCTCGTCTGGACCAAGTCCACACACAAACCATTTCTTGGCATTAGCATTCTTCTCCCATTTCCTTAAGTCATCAGCAGTGCAGTCAGCTCTCATTTTTGGCACATCTACTCCTTCAGCATTCTTCTTCATGGTAGCCAGGGGACCACCAGTGACAATGTCCCATAGCTCATAGTCTTCTCTGATGATGTGATCTCTCATCCTGTTTTTCCACCAAGAGTAGTACTGGCTATTAAAGAGTGGAGGCCTAGCAGTGGATTGTCCTTCCCAGTTTCCAGGTGGTGCGCTCATCTTGATCTGTTCCTAAGGTGTTAGCCTCTTCAAGGATAACCTGCTCTAATACCAATTGATGTTTTATACTTCAATACCACACAAGAGGGGGGTTGATTTCTGTAGTATCCAATTTTTGGCTTAAACTAATTACGGAAGGACCTGATTCTTCTAAGTGTTCATTAACCTACAATTATTGAAATAGTAAATGCGGAAAGTAAAGAACACAAGTATTTTATGTTGAAAACACCTGGCTCAAAAGGTGAAAAAACCACGACCTACTTTCCAGTAAGATTTTCCCAAACTCTTCACTAAATCACTGAGCCAAAAACTGCATTTACAAAACACTTTATAAACCTAGGATTAACTCTAATCCCGTTGTGGCGAACAACTTCTAATTGTTGCGACAACTTCAAGTTAACTCTAACTTGAATACTCTGAGTACCTATTACAATTGCCTCTACATAAAGCTGAAAGGTACAATATAAAAATACCTACTACAATTGAACTAGAATAAAAGACAGACACTTGGAATTGGTTCTTCTATCTGGTTCATGTAGCTTTAAGTTTGCACACTTGAATCGCACATGAACTGCTTGCAAAAAGCCTTGCTATTTTGCTCTCAATTCACCTTTAACTTCCACATTTGTGCATTACCAGTAAAGTGAGAACATCCTGTGATTTATAGAGTTAGTAGATGAAGAGAATAACTAGAGTTCTAATGCTACTCTTCCTTGGTAGAAGAGTTCTAGTTGATATCAACTTCTAACTCCTTCCCTATCTTGGACAGCGTTCTCTTTGAGTAAGGAGTCCTTCTCCTTATCAATTATGCAACCTTTTAGATCAAGAGATATCAAATATACCGAGTTAAGCTTATCTCTTTCACGTGCATCCCACATACTCGAATCAGCCCGTTTATATGCACCCAAGGGATGGACCTGGTTCATGCCTGAGCTTCATTTATCAATCTTTAAAAGAAACCTTCACTTGGGCCAACACTTCTCCTTTGTACCTTGGAGCTGGACTTTAGCCGAAGCCAGTTAGGCCCGGGAGATCTCCTTTTCAAAGGCTAGGTGGTCCATGTTCTTTTTCCATTATTTGGCCTAAGCCTTTACTGTATCTACGTCTTCCCGGAGCTGCACGATCTTGTCGATCTTTTGTTGGATCTATGCGTTCAGACCATTAGTCACCATGTCCGATTCATCGTCACTAACTTCAAAAATTCTTCTTACCTGCTTAGCCAGGTCGGCATGCTCTTTCCGAGCCACCTCGAACTCAGCCCGGAGGCCCTTAGCCTCTCCTTCTCTTTGCTCACTAAGAAGTTAGTAAGTGTCTCTTTCCTCATTGAGCCCTCAAATCTCGGCCTCGTACTGGTTCATCTCTTCTCGGTATTGGAGGAACGTTTTATAGGTGGAGTACCGAAGCCTACAAATATAGGGAGATGAGTTATAATCATCTATAAAATAATCTAAGTGCACACTAGAAATTATTAAGAGGTATCTGAGGTTACCCGATTTAATGCATGTTGGGCTTCGTTGAACAAACAAGGCACTTCCACCTCGTTCATCTTGGCGTGATCCTCCTCGGTCACCAAGCACCGAATATAACTGTCCACCCCGATGGGGGCAGAAAGAACCTGGGCATCTTCCGGAATGGACATAACAATTGACTGCTTCCGATCAAGATTCAAACTCGAGGATGGGAGCCAGTTGATTAATTTCGGGCTCGAGGCAGGTCCACTCGATGGACTCTTCTTCAGTACCGATATATC
Organism: Nicotiana glauca; assembly: GCA_026770625.1. Taxonomy (NCBI): domain Eukaryota; kingdom Viridiplantae; phylum Streptophyta; class Magnoliopsida; order Solanales; family Solanaceae; genus Nicotiana; species Nicotiana glauca. The sequence goes on along the minus strand of MU702054.1, from coordinate 44,865 downwards.
ACCCAACCCGGTGACGTCCTCCATAGCGGTAGAGTCTACGCCAATCAAAGAAGTTGTTAAAATGGGCCTATCACCCCTTGTGGCTCTTTGGTGGATTGTTCTTTCAGCACCTGAGCATCGGCAACCATAGACTTAGTAAATAATTGCGAACCAAAGAGGTCTATAACTCCGGGTAAAGCTCTCTCATCGACCTCCTCAAGTAGAGACGATTCAGTTTTAGCACCCACCGGTTCGAAGACCTATCGTATCACGACATCTGACCGCATGCGGGCCACCAGCTTGGAATTCTCTTCTTCTTCTTCGGACTCGTCCCTCAGCCGGTAGATTGAGTCCGAGGGTAGAGCGTCGGTGCTTTCCTTGGTTTTGCGCGCTAGCCCCCTCTTTGGTTTTTATTTTTTGGAGTTCGGAGAACTCGGGGCCTTCTTCTTTTTCTTCTCATCACCATGCCTCAGAGCAGGGGACTTAGGAGGCACATCCTCGTCACTGGGTTGAGGCATCATAGCAATATCCTTGGGAGACCTAAAAAAGAAAACAGAACCAATGAGAACTCAACGGCACGAGGAAAAAATCAAATATTATTATATCGGAAAAGAAAACTTACCATGGTAACGAGCCTCCCACCAGCCCTTCGACAGTTCGTGCCACGCGCGCTCGAAATAGGGCTTTTGCAACACGAGGTCCTCGACCCACTCCTTGAGTCGAGGAACTGCATTTGACATTCGAGCAACGACTGCACCACAAAACATCGGTAACAAGGGAGGAAAAAGGAAAAACAATAAACAAAATCTTAAAGGCAAAGTTATACTTACATTTAATGTTCCATTTCTCGGGAAATGGCATGTCCTTATCGGGGATTAAATCTGAGGTCTTTACTCGAACGAATCGGCCCATCCAGCATGGTCCTGATCCTCGTCTATACTCGAGAATGGGGGCCTTACTAGCCCGGCGGGCAAGTTTTATTAATCCCCCTCGATAGAGTCGGGGACTGTACAGGCACATGAGATGATCGAGGATGAAGGGACACCCCTCGATTTTGTTTACAAAAAATGCGGAGGAGAATTACTATCCTCCAAAAAGATGGATGAATTTGACCGAGGGTCACCTCGTACCTCTTGCAAAAGGCAATAATGCCCGGGTCTAAGGGACCCAACATGAAGAGATAAGTATAAAAACTTAAAAAACCCTCTATGTGGGTAGTAATTGCTTCCTCAGGCGAGGGCACCACCACAGATTTATCAACCCAGTTGCAATCCTCTTTGACCTTGGAGAGGTGATCATCGGTCATCGAGCATATATATCTCGACAGTGGCTGGCATTGACCCGGTACTGAAGAAGTTTTTTCGACCTTGAAATCAGTACCGGTCGAGTACCCACTAGGAACAAACTTTTTAGGGTGAGGTTCCGCCGCCAGTCCCTCGCCGGCAGGTCGTGATGAAGAGGCAGTCTCTTTTTGCGGAACCGTCTTAGAAGTTTTCGCCATTTTTCTTTTGAATAGAGTTGAAGAAGTGGAAGTTAAAAGGTCACGCTTAATGTTTTGGAATGAAGATAAGCGAATATTCTTGCAAAAGCCTCAAGAAATCTGACACAAGTGTTAGAGAATGCAAAGATTTTTTAAGAACAAGAGTAGAAGAGGTTTAAACCTAAAGTTTGAGTATTTATAGTTTGCAAACGATGGTTCAAAACCCGCGGTAATGGCTGACCAGCAACTGGCAAACATTAAATGCCATTAAAGATGTGACTGACGAGATATTTCGTCAGTTTTGTCGTTTTTGGCGCGAAGAATCGAGACGAAGATCGGGGGCTCATATCGTTTCTCGTTGTTTACACTCCGAAAAACGATAGGACTATCTGTTTACGGTCGAAACCGGGCTCATCTATTGCATGACAGATCGAGGCTGAAACGTGATAGGTTAAAGATCAACCCTGGATTATATCGAACTTAAGTACGAAGTTAGAGCATGCGTCTTCAAGACCATCAAGCCCGTAGCTCCGGAACCGACCCCAACTCTGATCAAGCTCAAGGAAATATTATTGGACTGAATAACAGAAAGCCGAAATATCTGTAACCGGTCGGATATCACGGCGAAAATCTCGGCGCGTATCAACGAGTGACCGACTAATTAGCAAATCATGAGATTTCTTGCCTTTTGTAGAACTGTATCTAAAGTAGGACTTCCCTGCTATATAAAGGGGGTCTGATTATTTATAATACACGTTGTGACACACATCCAAAGGTAATACACTGTTATTTCTAATTTTTATTATCTTGGTATTCTGTTCTGACATCGATTGAAGCTTTCTCTGACTCGAGGATGACCAACCTTCAAGGCTAACACTGTTCAACTTGTGCGGTTTACATTAACTTTTCTGTCATTGATTTCAATATTAATCTACTTTCTCCATATCCTTAAAATCACAGCTCTAGTTTATACCCTCTCTCACTTTATATTGGTTACGTTCCTCATTTAGGGAGGGGGGAGGTTCTGTAATTGTGCTCCAAAATAGAAGTAATGTAATGTTGTGCGGACAACTCAGAAAAAGGGAAGTAGAAAAAGAACAAAGAAAATACTTATGCACGTAATATAGGTACATAACAACACAGCAGCAGTTGATGAAAAAAAGAGAGTAACAAAACAATACAGCAGCAGCTAGCAAACATAAAAATCATACTTTACGTTACGTTGCAGATATAGAGTAAGAAGCTGGCTAATAATAAGTGCCAGAACATACGAGTAAAAACTAAATACAAACAACAAAATAAAATCCACTGATAGTATTAGCGATACTCATATACACTCCTCCTAGATAGTCATCTGCAGCTCGACTAGCGCTTCCTATTTGCTGGCTCCTTATGGGCATTGAAATAAACAGTGGCAACAGGAACGCCGAGATCAAGCTGGTGCGCAAACGCCCGAGTGCAGAAATGTGACCGAGCTAGTGGCGGCTGCAAAATTCCGGGCATTGGCGCCTTCTGTCGGAAAAGTACCAGTATGTACCTGTGGATCCCCACCGGCGGACGTGGCCCCACATACCCCAATATCTCCTTCCCTGCAATTTATACTCATTCAAAATTAATCGGGGTCTTAATTAATTACCTGCAGTGAATTACTTGCCAAATTGTCTCACTTTCAACTTTATTTTAGCAGTGGACACGTGGCAGGAAAAAAAAAATGCTTACTAGGCTTACATTTAGCTGTACTTCCTGACCCAGCACTTATCAATGTGTGAATTGAGACAAAGGGAAACGAATTTGGACTTTAGAGTTTAATCTTTACGAGATCTCTCTCTTCTCTTCGTCTTTTTCTTTCTTATATATGTGTAAAGGAACAGAGTGTTATAATTTGGGTCTGACTAAAATTCAGAAAAAGAGGCTCAATCTCTTCAACATGAAAGACGACGTGTGATAAAGAAATGATATTTGACCTAAATCAATCTTAAAAGCTAGTTAATGAGCTGAGGATTATAGTGTCCAAGACCATAATAAGGGGGTCCATTTATTTTCTCCAACCTAATGTGCAACACAACAGTGTAAGAACGTAATTAATTAGAATGATTTTTTCGTTTGCATGGAATTTTGTTTGCTGCTTCATTTTTTGAGAGTCAGCTAAGTAGCCGTGAAAGTTTTCTGATCTTGGAAATGCTTGAAATTAAATGATTAATTTACCTCGAGCGACGTTAGTGCACCCTGGTATGTCTGTCACAATCCTGAAGCAATCCGAAATACGTGTGAGGTGGTAAACGCATAAAAGAAAAATTGCCAACAAAAGGAGAAGGAAAAAAAAGATTAGACAGAGGTGATCAGGTGTATTTGCTAAGAAAAATATCAAAAAATACTGACCAATGCACCCACTCTCGCATATTTGGTTCACTCGGACTGGGAGCATCTGGATCCGTCATAACCTACACCATCAATCGCCATGCATGCATTAATTTCCTCTATTTTCATGTCTTTTGATCGAGCATGAAATATAAGATAGAATAATTATTTTTATGTTTTTTTAAAAGTTATTTAGAATTTTTTATTTTAAACATTATGTGACTATAAACATATGTCATTAAATGTAAAATAAAAAATAAAAAAAATTAATAAGAAAAGTTATTATTCTTATAAATATTAAAGTTAATTAAAGATTTTTTAAAATATAAAAAAAATATTAATTTAATTTTTATGAAAGTATATCACATAAAATAGAACAACGAACCAGAGTGTAAAGGTCAGCAGCATGGCCACCCACGGTGATTTTTGGAGGATCAGCCGCAATAGAGGGTTTGATATCGCAACCATTTGTAACATGTTTGTTGCCAAAGTGTACAGACATAGTGACACTGGGCACGAACATGTCCACTACATCCCCAATTACTCTTCCAACAACCAACGGATCAACTTTTGCAGCCATTAAAATGGAAATATATGTTTGTTTGGAAGTAAAAATGGATATAGCACTAATTTGAGGTACTGGGGTTTAAATAGCAGCATGAAGGAAAAAGACAGCCTTAAGGGATTTTGAGAAACCTACGTTGTGAACATGCATAGGGCAATAGAAAAAACAAGACAACACGTGTCATGTGATTCCTCTGCTCCAAAACTAAAATCCATAAGAATTTCTTAATAAGGTCTTGACACGCGTTGTTACTACGAGGAAAATCTGCCATCGGTTACAGAAGAAAAAAGAGGAGTACAATAGAAATGGATACAACAGCTAAAAAAGCTAGAATTCACTGTGCTTAAGATAAGGAGATGAAACAATTAAAAGGTTGATACTTAATGGGGGTTGTCCATGTTTTACATGCATGTATTGCAACTTTCCTTTTGCTTTTGAGGCAGAGCCAGAATTTTAATTATTTTTAAGTTACAGGATTCTAAATTAATAATTTATATATATTTACTAAAATTTTAAAGATAAATATAAAATTCGAATCAAAACATTGAGTTCACTCCGACACTCTAGCTCCGCCCTAGCTTTTGCTTTTATTTTTCTTTTCTTGTACTGCTTCTGTCTTGCTTTTAATTTGTTGTTTCCCCAGAAATCCCACACCCCTACGAACACCCAAAGTTCGCAAGGATTCCCTCATTAAAGTGAACGTTAAGATCGTCAGTCATAACTTCTTTCACAAACGTAAAAAAGATACACTCGATTCTCTTTTTCTGTGCACTCAATTCGAGTCGAAGTACTCGTTTCTCATTCTTTAGCAACTATTCTAATAACGAACTCCCTTAGCGTATTTATGCAATAAGGACTTCATTTATTTGCTAATTGCACTATATATCACGTTACTGAAAAGTGAAAAGCAAATTACATGTAAAATAATCAGTCCATTAAACATTGCAATAACGTATTAATCCTAAACAAGTCGGGGTCGATCTTATGAATTTTTAAGATAAAATTACATATTAATGCACTTCATAAATTGACATTGCATTATTTTAGCTCAGTTACAAGTTTGTAAATATGTAGTCAAATATCAATAAGATTTTTTCTTTTACTATTCCCTCTAACTAACAACCTCATCTTTTTTTCATCATCTACCTAGCCGTATTGTAGCTCTCCTTATTTTTCATACATATATATTTAATTAATAAAATAGTATCATATGCAAACAAAAAATGAAAACGAAAATCAGTTCCCTATTTTTAGTGTAACCATTGATCGAGAGACTCAGTCAACACTCATTCATGCCTTCTCCCATAACCAATATTTCTCCGAATTAGTTTTTTTTTTATTTTTTTTATTTTGTATATCTTTAGGCGTGAAATATTGGTGAGTTTTTATTTTCTTTTTTCTTCAAGTTTATATATACCTATCACAACTACAAAATGCAAAATCGTACGCGAGAAACCTAAATTCTCAGCTCGTTTAATGATAATCTTCTTAAATTTTGATTATAATTTTGTGAGAATTTTGGAGTAGGTATTGTTTGAACTTATTATAAATAGAAATTGGAGATTTGGACTAGTTTTATGCAAGAATTGCAAGTGAAAATCATACAAAAAGTTCATCATAGATGCTTATACACTTTCATTCAATGTTATACATTTTTATACAAAGAGGTACATTATGTATATAGTTTTATAAGAGTGTGTAAAGATGTATAATTATAGTAGTAAAAATATTCGTGATACACTATGTATATTGGAGTATAAGAAGAAGGAGAAGAAGAAGAAGAAAATGCGAGAAATTCACCAATTACCTGTAAATAATATATCAACCTTGTATACAATAGTATATAAGAGGTGTTTATACACTTTATATACTATTTATATAATATTATACATTATTATACAAATGAATCCTATCAATGGAGCTTCACGAGTTCTTCTTCCTTGGGCATTCTCTGAAATTTAACTCAAATCCAACATAAATCTACTCAAATCACTTAAAATTTAAGTTTTGAACTCCTGTTGATAATTTCAATCAATTGGGACAACACCCATTCCAAACAACTACAAATCGAAAAATCCAATTTTTTGAAGTCGAATCTTTGAACCATAAATGACAAAATTACAGAATAATGCATTCCATAAAAGATTATCAACTTTGAATCTGGAAGAAGAATTGAAGGAGAATAACAATGGTAGAAAAAATTTGGGATGCAAAGGCGTGACACAGGAAGAAGAAGAAGAAGAAGAACGAAGAAGAACGAAGAAAAAAAGGTGGCTTAACTGATGAAAAGTAATTTTCAGGTTATGTACAACTTGGGCTACACTGGATAAGGGCTCCAAACGTGGGTCATTTTCTGATGGGTTATTGGACCAAATAATAAGGGGTGTAATTCTCTTAATAATTATGTTTATTCTTTTAAGCTCAACTTGTGTCATCATCTTATCGAATAAAAACAAAAGTGAGAAAAAATTGAATATATAAAAATTATAATATTATCTAAAATTTTCTATTTTCTTATTAACAAATAAATCTCTGATAAGGTCAAGATACTCACAGAAAAGTAGTAGGTTCATCCAGTAGTGTCAAGTATATGGATCGTTTTCTTCAAATGTGTCATATACATTAGCTAAGCCTATATTTATTCCAAAAGAATTAAACATAGACATAAAAAATTCTTTACATAATTAAAATAGAGAAATTTTCATAATGCACTATTTTTTAGTAGTAATTAGTCATCTATAGAGATACCATTTGCTATATTACAGATTATAAATACCTTTTCTGTGGTTATAAGATGTATTTGATGTATTTAAATTATTGTATTCATGAATACAGTAGCAAAAATAAGCATGAATCAGGGAAGTCCAGCTAATCAGTTATTGTATTTGAGTGTATTCGACTGTATTCATAGAGTGAAACGTGGGATTACAACTGGACAGATTATTGTATTCGACTGTATTCACGGCGTGAAATAGGGGATTACACTATTTTTAAAACTAAAAGTGAATCAATTAACATAATAGACTCCTAATATAACTCAACAAAATCAATTATAACACAAAAATTTTGTATTTTCAGTTATAAAAAATATTCTCAACCGAAAAATACACCAAAAACATAGCAATTTTAAGAGAAATTATACAATACATCTTAATACATAAATTATATTAGTTAAAAAAAATATATGAATACATTCATGGCATATAGTGCGACAGTGAATACAATAAAATACATAGAATACAACGGATATATTGAAATATAATGGGAAAAAAGGCAGTGAATACAATAAAAAATATGGAATACAATGAAATAAATTGAATTACAATGCAAAAAAAGACAATGAATACAATGAAATACATGAAAATACAGCGTGATACGTTGAAAATAATTGAAATATATTAACAGAAAAACAAGTTGCTCAACACCAAAACCCGTCGTCTTTGTTCAAGAACAAACCCTAATTTCCGATAAATCCGCCGTCAAGCAAAAACTATGAATCTCGTTGTTTCCACGCATCATGTATACATTGCTTTTGACATATTAGTACCATCGTAGCTTTTATACTACTCCTCGCAACTCCCAGGCACGAAGCCATGATCAAACTCACCATCCAAAACACCCAACTGGACCTCATCAACATCGCCTCAAGAGGTGGACCAATAGGCCTTGGCGAACTGATAAAACGACTCGGCCCAGGAATTGGCTTTTTCAGCCACATCGAGTCGAATCAGAAAAGAAATCTCTACTATAACCACTAGGGCAACGAACAGAGGCAACAATCGTGGTTTTGTGGGAGAAGAGAGTAAGTATGTGCAGATAGAGAGAGAGAGAGAGAGAGAGAGAGAGAGAGAGAGAGAGAGAGAGAGAGAGAGAATGTGGTTTGTGAAATTTACCGTGATTATGTGAGAGAAAATCTGAAAAGTGAGAGAAAAATATGAATTAGCGTATATGGTGCCTTAAGTGTAGGATATAATTATAATTAGATATTTTGCTATAAAAGGTAGCTATATAATATAATTTTTTTTAAAAGTATTTATTCAAAATAAATAGGGTAATAAGCTTTTTTATAGGGTGTAAAATTTTCATTAAAATATCCAGCTTAACCCAATCTTACGTGGGCCACAGACCCCCTCGAGCTAGCCCACTATTGTTTTAAAAAAAAATCTATTATGTTCTAAAATTTAAACCTAAAAATACTTATAAAAAATGATTAATTCAAAGAATATCTTGTTAGGCAGAAAGCTTCTGTAACACTTAATAACTTTTGACATTTTCTTATAGATTACAATAAAACACAAAGAATAAAGGACAAAATTTTTTAGTAGTTAGTCAACTCAAACTAACAACTAAAAAATATTATGCCACTTAAGTATAAGACTAGCACAACATCTTTATCAAGCATATCTAAAAGAGGAAAGCGCTACTTCTTTTTAATGTTTAGGAAATTTAGGATTTTATTATTTATTTATTTCATAATTTAATTTAACTTAAATTTGTGTTTAAAATTTAAAGTATTGACTTTGATCTTTTAATCTGGTAGGCTGAATAGACTTTCAGCTTGAGCTACTCTTTGTTATTATTAGTTCACCGTTTCCGTTTACATTATATATTTTTAATTAAAGGTTTTTTTTATAGGCCTACGAGTCGACCTAACCCAGCCTCGGTCAAGTCTGACGGGTCACCGATTTACTTGGGACAGACTAAAAAATCTCATTCTTTAATGGAATTAAAATTTTTTAACCCGATCCTCTTAAATTATCGGCTAAGCTGGGCAGGACCAGCGGGCCAAACTTATATTGATAGCTATATTTGTGAACCATGAGGATGCACATATGCTTGTACTGGGAGTTAGTACGTTGCCACTAGTGGTGTTAAAATGGTTAAAAGAAAATAGTTATACGTCCATATTATCCATTAAAAAATTGGTTGGATAGTGAACTTTTTAAAAACGTGTCAAATATAGATAAGAACCATATTATCCACTTAGAAAATAGATAACTAATAGATTTAATATTTATATTTGTAAAGCCTGAAATTGGGGGATCCTCAAGTTTAGGAGAGTAGGAATTCTCCCAAAAGTGATCATATTCAAGAAGCCATGCATAATATGGATATCCATATTATCTGCCGATTAACCCGCTTTTTATTTGTATTAAATATGGGTAGGGTTAGATAATTTATCTATTTTTGCATTATCAAGTTTTGACCCGCTTATATCCAAACCAACCCGCTTGTTTGCCGCCCCTAAATTTACCATTAAGGCCCAAGCCCATCAAAGATTATGTTGGGCTGATAGACTAGCAATAGGTAGTTGGAGTCCAAACAATTGGATAACAAAGATAACATGTGTCATGTATTTATTTGTTACGAGTAGGCTTCAATTGAATACGTCGAGGTTTAGATGCGTGTTATTCATGCGGACAGCCTGGCCATATCATGCGGGATTGTCCTAATAGAGGAGGTGGTGGTATGGCTCAGCCAACTGGATCTGTGTCTGGTTCTTCCTCGTCAGTTCGACCTCCAACACGGGGTTTTCAGCAATCGACAGGTCGTGGTAGAGGTAGAGGTGCAGTGCCGAGTTCGAGTGGTGCTCAAAATCGGACCTACGCTCTAGTAGGTCGACATGATCTCGAGTCGTCTCCGGATGTTGTTACAGGTATATTGTGTGTATTGCCTTACGATGTATATATGCTGATTGATCAGGGATCTACATTATCATATGTTACACCATTTGTGGCTAATAAGTTTGGCGTTTAACCTGAATTGATAAGTAAACCACTTGCGGTATCTACTCCGATAGGAGATTCTGTGATTGCTAGGAGGGTATATAGAGGTTGCACAGTGATGATTTGTAGTCGTCAAACCTCGACAGATTTATTTGAGTCAAAAATGGCTGATTTCGATGTGATAATGGGAATGGACTGGTTGGCCTCATGCTATGCAAATGTTGATTGTCGTACAAAGATGGTTAGGTTTCAGTTTCCTAGTGAACCCGTCATTGAATGGAAGAGGAGCATTGCTACGCCAAAAAGTAGGTTTATTTCCTATCTTAAGGCATGGAAGATGATCTCAAAAGGTTATATTTATCATCTCATTAGCGTCAGGGATGCTGAGGCGAAGCCGCCTACTCTACAATCAATGCCTGTGGTCAATGAATTTCCAGATGTTTTCCCAAATGAACTCCTAGGCCTTCCTCCTGAAAGGGAGATTGAATTTAGCATTGATGTGTTGCCTGACACTCAACCCGTATCTATTCCTCCATACAGAATGGCCCCGGTAGAGTTGCGAGAGTTGAAGGCGCAGTTGAAGGACTTGCTGGATAAGGGCTTCATTAGGCCTAGCACTTCACCTTGGGGTGAGCCAGTTTTGTTCGTGCGAAAGAAAGATTAGTCGTTAAGGATGTGTATCGATTATCGACAGTTGAATAAGTTTATTATAAAGAACAAGTATCCACTTCCAAGGATTGACGACCTATTTGACCAACTCCAGAGTGCCAAGTATTTCTCTAAGATTGACTTACGTTTAGGGTATCATCAGGTGATGGTTAAGGAGAGGATATTCCAAAGACGGCCTTCCGGACAAGATATGGGCACTTTGAGTTTTTGGTGATGTCGTTCGGGCTAACAAATGCCCCAGCAGCTTTTATGGATCTCATAAATACTGTATTCAGGCCCTATCTTGATGTGTTCGTGATCGTATTCATTGATAACATTCTGGTGTATTCTCGTTCGGAGGCAGAACATGTGGGCCACTTGTAAATAGTATTACAGAGGCTTCAGGATCGTAAGTTATATGCTAAGCTCTCCAAATGTGAATTCGGCTGAACTCAGTAGCATTCCTTGGCCATGTGATATCTGATGAGGGTATTAGTGTCGACACTCGGAAGATCGATGCAGTAAAAAATTGGCCTAGACCTACAACACCATCAGAAGTCCGCAGCTTCCTGGGCTAGCAGGATATTATAAACGATTTGTAGAAGGGATTTGTAGAAATAGCAACACTAAATAGTGAAAATATATGTCATTGTGTAGTCCAGTTTTGTGAGATTGGGGAGGGGAGGAAAGGACTCAAGCAAGCAGTTACAACCATAAACCATTGAGCTGGTTTCTTTAGACAAATTTCACCATGTTGAATGTTCCTATGGTCACAATCATTTAATACTACATGTAAGTACTTAGATAAATCAAATGACTAAGATATGGTAGAAACCATTACCTCCTCAAATCACTAAGCAACTTTCAAGACGACAAATTAAATATAAGCAATAGAATATAGGGCAGAAAAGAAAATGGTTGAAACAAAATTCATGCAAATGTCGCCTAAAAGTAGACTGTGCAATTAAATACTATACATAAAAATATTCAAAGTATTTATCTCCTGCCATTGACAATAGGATAAGAAATCATATCTTCATGGTAAACCAAGTGAATATAATACAACTGGAAACAATATATTATGCATAAAACATATCAAATGAACAATTTTATAAAACAGAGAACAGATATTCAAACATATGATACAAATTTACTTTATAATTTATAACTCTACTTATCTTGGAAAAATTCATTACAACTGAAGGTTTGCATGAAATGCACGTTAAATCATATCATCACAATACGATTCTAGAAGAGATCTTATCTTGGAGAGTGAGAGCTTGAACTCAACATTGCAGTTCCTACAATGAACTCGAATGGTGCAAGCAGATGTTAAAATCATCAAAACACACACACATAAAAAATTGGGAGCCTCTTCTTCTTTGTTTCTGGAAGGAAGCAACCTAATATGATAACATGTAAGAAGTGACTTAGTCAATATCTTCTTTGCTAATTACTAATATTTCCTATTCTTCAAGTTATGTCTATACTAATCGTAAAAAAAAGCAATATTGGAAGCAATTCCACACCTGATAAAATAGTTATGGAACGTCATGCGTCTTCTGTTGGGAATAAACCCCGTAAAAATAGTATTCACGGTATTAGTGATAAACACGGAAACATTAAGTTATGGTTAAATCAGCAAGAATAAAAATGCAGTAATAATGACACCAAGATTTTACGTGGAAACCCTTCTGAATAAGGGAAAAAACCACGGCCAAGAGGAGCAACTGATATCACTATAGCGATAGATTTTACACTGTGTAATAACNCTAAAGCCTACAATATTTGACAATTTGTACACCATTTTTACAATTTCAACAAGGTTGGCTACCAAACCAAACCAAGTCAATAAAATTGGCTACCAAATCATATCAATTCAACAAGGTTGGCTACCTAACCAAACCAAGTCAACAAAATTGGCTACCAAATTATTTGAATGAGATGGACACGATATCAATCTCCCCCTCCAGTCTCATTCATCTAGAGGAGGTAGCACTGTCTTCTAGTTTGAGTTCATGCCGACAAGTTCATTGAAAAGCTCGAACTTGTCTCTTGGTATTACCTTGGTTAGCATATCCGCAGGATTTTCACTCGTGTGAATCTTTTTGACTTGAAGTGATTTGTTCTCCACTTGCTCACGGATCCAATGATATCTGATGTCTATATGCTTTGTTCTTGCATGGTACATGGAGTTTTTGCTCAAGTCTATTACACTTTAACTGTCACAATAAACGACATACTCCTTTTGATGCAATTTCAGCTCTTGAAGAAACCACTTCAACCACATCATCTCCTTGCCAGCTTCGGTGGCGACAATACACTCTGCTTCGGTTGTAGACAGTGCGACACACTTCTGCAACCTCGACTGCCATGATATAGCTCACCTTGAAAAAATAAACAAATATCCAGTAGTGGATTTTCTGTTATCAAGGTCACCTGCCATATTAGAATCAGCATAGCCCTTCATAATTGGATTTGATCCTCCAAAACATAAGCATTCATGTGAGCTTCCTCTTAGATACCTGAGTATCCACTTTACAGCTTCCCAATGCTCTTTTCCTGGATTTTCGAGAAATCTGCTAACAGCACCAACTACATGATCAATATTTGGTCGAGTGCATACCATTGCATACATTAAACTTCCGATAGCAGAGGAAAAAGGAATCTTGGTCATTCTCTCTTTTTCCTCTGTTGTTGTTGGACACATCTTCTTGCTCAACTTCAGATGACCAGGACGGGGTGTGCGAACCAGTTTAGCGCTTTTCATATTGAAGCGCTCCAGTACACGTTCTATGTACTTCTGCTGTGACAAGTAAAGCTTCCTTTCGTTTCTCGAATGAGTAATTCTCATGCCCAAAATCTGCTTAACATGACCCAAGTCTTTCATTGCAAAAGACGTATCCGGCTGTTTTTTCAACTCGTTAATCTTGGAAGCATTTCTGCCCACAATCAACATATCATCCACATATAGCAAGAGGATGATAAAATCATCATCAGAAAATCTTTGTACAAACACACAGTGATCTGAAGAAGTCTTCTTGTAGCCTTGCTCCCCCATAACAGACTCAAACCTCTTGTACCACTGTCTGGGAGCTTGCTTCAATCCATATAGACTCTTCTTAAGTTTGCATACAAGATTTTCTTTACCTTTTGCTTTGAAGCCCTCAGGTTGTTCCATATAAATCTCCTGTTCTAATTCAAAACCGTGAAGAAAAGCAGTCTTCATCCATCTGCTCAATCTCCAAATCAAGACTAGCAGTCAAACCAAGAACTGTTCGAATGGAGGACATTTTCAGGATAGAAGAAAATATTTCGTCAAAGTCAATACCTTTCATTTGACCAAATCCCTTGACAACCAATCTAGCTTTGTATCTGGGCTTCAACCTATGTTCTTCAGCTTTAACTTTAAATACCCATTTATTTTTCAAAGCTCTCATGCCCTTAGGAAATTTCACCAACTCATAAGTATGGTTCTCATGCAGAGATTTCATCTCATCTTGCATGGCTTCAATCTATTGATCCTTGTGCTCATCCTCTATGGCCTCCGCATAACATTCAGGTTCTCCCCCATCAGTGAGTAATACATACTCATTGGGTGAATAACGGGAGGAAGGAGTGCGAGGTCTAGAAGACCTTCTGAGTGGAATATCTAACTCGTCCACAACTTCGTAAGTAGGAGCATCTGCCTCTTCAACATTAGCATTGTTATCACTATCACCATCAATATGCTGATATAGAATATGGTTCTGGGCATCACCATCATCATTCAGCCCACTAACGTTATCCGCATTTGTATGAGAAACTTGATCAAGATTAACTAAACCTTCAGAACTTGGAGATTTTAGCATCTCAGCTTTGTTAATATCTTCAATAGTTTGATCCTCCACGAATATAACATCACGGATTCTCACGATCTTCAATTGGATCATATAGCCTGTAACCAAACTCATCAAGCGCATAACCAATGAAGATGCACTGCCTTGTCTTGGCAGTTAATTTTGACCTCTCATCTTTAGGCACATGTACAAAAGCTTTGCAACCAAACACTTTCAAGTGGTCATAGGAAACATCCTTGCCATACCAAACTCTATTTGGAACATCACTTTGCAAAGCAACCGTAGGGGATAGATTAATAACATGTGCAGCGGTCAACAAAGCCTCACCCCAAAAGGAATTCGGCAACTTTGCTTCAGAAAGCAAACATCTGACTCTTTCCATCAAGGTCATGTTCATCCTTTCTACTAAACCATTAAGCTGAGAAGTCTTTGGAGGAGTCTTCTGGTGTCTGATACCCTGTTGCTTGCAGTATTCGTCAAATGGTCCACAATATTCACCATCGTTATCAGTAAGAATACATTTCAGCTTCTTTCCAGTTTCTCTTTCAACTGAAGCCTGAAACTGCTTAAAGACACCCAACCTTGGTCTTTAGTCTTCAAGATGTAGACCCAAAGTTTCCTTGAGCAATCATCAATAAAGGTCGCAAAATAAAGTGCACCACCCAAAGTCCTTGTATTCATTGGACCACATAAATCCGAATGCACCAACTCAAGCAACTCTGTTTTTCTTGAAGGAGGATGAGACCGGAAAGAAACTCTTTTTGTTTTCCAGCCAAGCAGTGCTCACATTTTTCTAATTTTTCACTTTTTAAAATTTGACAACAATTTCTTCTGGGCCAAAACATTTATTCCTTTCTCGCTAATATGGCTAAGCCTCTTATGCCATAACGTTGAAGAGTTATTTCTCTCAACGACATTCACCATATCAACACAAGTAGAGGCCGTAGTCCAGTATAGACCACGACGCTTTTCCCCACGAGCCACAATTATGGAACCCTTAGTGAGCTTCCACTTTCCAGCATCAATGGTACTGACATATCCCTCATCATCCAAAACACCAACAGAGATCAAGTGCAAACGAATATCAGGTGCATGCTTTACATTGTTTAATACTAGTTTAGTTCCAATACTAGTTTCCAAACAAATCATTCCAACACCAGCCACCCTAGATACTGTCTCATTACCCATACTCAAAGTTCCAAAGTCGCCCTGAGTATAGGACGAGAAAAATTCCTTCCTTGATGTCACATGAGATGCGGCACCACTGTCCACAATCCAACTTGACTCATCACAAGCAATATTTATCATATCTGCATCAAGGATAGTAATAAGATCTTCTGTAGTGACGGTGGCCACACGATTGCCATCTTCTTTCTGTTCTTCCTTGTCTCTATTCTCCTTTTTCAAAATCCGGCAGAACTTCTTTGTGTGCCCTTTCTTCCCGCAATGATAGCACTCAATATCTTTAAGTCTGCTTCTGGATTTGCTTCTATTATGTTCTCTATTTTGAGAACCCCGATTCTTTCTTCTCCCCCTCGAGTCAGTCACCAAGACATCTGATGAGGAGGAACCTTGAAATTTTCTTCTCATCTCTTTATTTAAAAGGCTGCTCTTGGCAAGATCCATAAAGATCACACCATCCGGAGCAGAATTTGATAATGAAGTTCTAAGAATTTTCCAAGAATCTGGTAGAGAACCAAGTAGATACAAGCCTTGAATTTCTTCATCAAATTTAATGCCTATAGCAAATAACTGATTCATGATCCCATGAAAATTATTCAGATGATCTATTATCGCGGAACCATCATGGTATTTTAAACCCAACATCTGCTTTATTAGAAACATCTTGTTGTTTCCAGTTTTCTGAGCATACAGACTTTCAAGGTGCTCCCATAGGGTCCGAGCATGTGTCTCCCCAGAAATATGATTCAAAATATTATCGTCAACCCACTGTCTAACAAAGCCGCAAACCTGCCTGTGTAACAAATTTCACTCTTCATCTGATTTATTATCAGGCTTTATAGTAGCGATGACAGGTTGATGAAAATTTTTGACATAGAGCTAATCTTCCATTTTGCCCTTCCAAATGGCATAATTTGTACCACACAAAGTAACCATTCTACTAGTGTTGGATTCCATCGTTTATCACAAATACAAATACTATTTATTATGAGACCAAAATAATTCTTTTCTGATGTGAAAGTTCAGACTGTGCTGCAATCACAGAGCATACTCAGACAGAACCTTGGCTCTGATACCACTTGTTGGGAATAAACCCCGTAAAAATAGTATTGACGGTATTAGTGATAAATACGGAAACACTAAGTTATGGTTAAATCAGCAAGAATAAAAATACAGAAATAATGACACCAAGATTTACGTGGAAATCCTTCTGAATAAGGGAAAAAAACCACGGCCAAGAGGAGCAACTGATATCACTATAGCGAGGAATTTTATATTGTGTAGTAACGAGTAAAAATACTCCTAAGACCACTACACCCTCAAAAGAAATAAATACTCTTTTATTTTTTTTACCTCACTACAATATCTCTCACACTCTATTTTTCTTCACAAACTATTTTCTTATAGTTTATAGAATACCTTGCTCTTTCTTTTTTCTCTCTTTGTTGGTGTGTTGAAATGAGAGTTAAAACTCTTCTTTTATAGACAAAACCTCACTCTCTAAAGCCTATAATATTTGACAATGTGTACACCATTTTTATAATTTCAACAAGGTTGGCTACCAAACAAAATCAAATCAATAAAATTAGCTACCAAATCATACCGATTCAACAAGGTTGGCTACCTAACCAAACCAAGTCAACAAAATTGGCTACGAAATTATTTGAATGAGATGGACACCATATCATCTTTTTCACAGGAGATGGTAGAAACTATATACAATATGCCACAACAGGCTTGTAAGTGAAACAAGTTTTTCCAACATTCATGTTAGGAGCAATTTGCATTTAGACGCATACAAGAACACATAATACTGCATAGTTATCTACACAAGATGTGAGATATTGTAGCGACACTTCTACAAAAAGTAAAACAATAAATGATGTATTCTAACCTGTTGTTGAAACAACAGAAGAGCCCAGCAGAGAAACAGTTTGTTGCTGAAACTCAAATGCAGCTTCAGTAGTGCCGTGGAAACCAACATTATCGGAGAAACTACTTATTTTTTACTCTTGTCTTTTTGTTCGTTGTTGTATTAATAGTGCTTCTTTTTTCCGACAGATATTAGTCTATACGTTTTATGTCGCCTAAGTTTCATCTCAGCTTCCGACTTTGCTGAGCAGACATGTTTGTTCTTTTGGTTAGAAGTTATTAGTCCTACAAAAGTACAATTATAAGAATTAAAACACAAGAAATAAGTGGAAATAGCTTGCTGCAGAAGTACCAGCAGAAGCGAATAGCAGCAGGATTAATCACTTGTTAATAAAGAGATCCCGGGTACAATGTGCAATGATGAATTTCAATATTAGGTATGTATTCCTATGTCCATTAACATGTTCTTTCTATGAGAATGAGCTTAAAACCACTCAAGTGTACCTCTATGGGAAGAGGAAATTAACAGCCAATTAATGAAGCTATGAAAATTTTATTTCGGAATATAACAACAAATTATAGATATAAAAGCCTAAATATCATACATATCAACATAAATTTAATATGTTACATGACAAGCTAACTCTAGTACCCAAAGATAAAGAGAACTTAGAGAAGGCAAACATTTTTAGATTTTTTTAAAGATTCTGACCTATATCATTTTTCAAGTGGTAGTAATGATATAATTTAGCTCCACAGGCTATTTCGAAATCCCTAGGTAATCTTACTGATGCTCTTTCTCTTCTCATTTTTCCCTTTGGAGTGTGTCTATTTATGTCTGGTTAGCGATTGGGTTTAAATTTGATCATTGGAAGGTTGTGGTATTATCGGTGGCTGAAAAGGGGAAATAGAGTGCTTCTTCCATGTTTGTTGGCTGAGTTTGGACCCTAAAAGAGATTGATAGGTAGTGTTAATTTTGCTTTTGATTTTTCCTTGTATTTCTTTATTAATTTTCGAGATAAAAATCAGACATTTCAATTGCCCTCACAATTAACGGTATGAGAGTTTTCCTATTTAAAATAGATACTAAGATATAAGATGATGTAGAAGCATTCTTTTGCTTATTGTTGCATATTCTTGCTCTGCATAAGTTTCTTTTGAAATAAAAGAAGTCACAATATTATTTACTCCATGTAAGTGATTGGTTTTCATACTGCTTCTCCTGAATGAACACAAGTTATATCTTTTTTGATAGGTCTGAGTGAATCACAAGTTTATACTTATACAGGCACTCGTGATTGATTGTACATTGAATTTTGCTCTCTAACTTTGCTTCTTTTTCCTTTATTCTTCTTCCATATATCTCCATTGGAGAATTTCTGTTTCACAATCAATATGAACATAGTTGTATCTAAGAAGTATCTTACTTCTGTAGCAAAAAAAAAAAACAAGTAGTGCTGTACGACACACAAGGAAGGCTAGGTTCACGCAGATAAGATTTGTGAAAATGGGAAAGCGTGTATTAGGTATCTAGTGATATATGAGGCAATTCCACAGTCTACACTAGTTAAAGTTGTAAAAAAGATTAAGAGTGTAATTGTATGATAGTATATAAAAGTCCTTATTTTCTTTGTAAAATCTTTGTGAAATCTATCAGATACGTACTTATGTCATCTTTAACTATAAAGTGCTCGAAATTATAAAATTTCAGTGCCAAAATTGACTTTGAACGACTGCTTCTTAGTCTTCCCCTTTAATGGCATGTTTGGATTCGGAGAAAATTGTTTCGGAACTTTGAGGTATAGTAAGTCAAGTTGCTTAAGTATTGAAGCACAAATTCCAGATTCATTTGAATATTAAGGATAGATTTGAACTTTTAGGTTGCGGGCATATAAGTAGCTAAAAATGGAAAGCAAGAAAATATATTGAGATCTTTATTAAGTAGTCTAAATCATTAAATAATTGGATTGTATTACTGTTTACCCTCAAAATCGAATAACAATTAAATTTGTAAGTGCTTTTAAGGATACGTGGATTAATTCGACACGAAACGATAAATTAAGCCAGAATGAACAAATAAAGATATAGTAAATTCAAACCATGCGGGGAGGATAATTCCAGCTTTAGTATAACATTCACCCTCGATCCGGACTCATAGTGACCAGTAGAGATGAACAAGAACAAGAGCTTCCAATAATAGTGAATATAGTAGTATATTGTTTTGGAATGCGTGTTACAATATATTTAATGAATTATCAGACTCCCCTTTATATAGCAGAGGAATCCTACTCTAGGTACAATTTCATAAAAGGTAAAACATCTTCTGTTTAACTGATTGCCGGTTCTCCATTGATACGTGTCGAGATCCACACCGTGATATTCGGTCGGTTGCCGATATTACGGCCTTCTGTTGGTCGTGCTTGGTTACCTGACATCGTTCTTCGAAGCCTTGCAGGGTTTGGACCAATCCTGGATCATGACTTCGATATACTCGAAGGGTCATGCTCCCAGACTCTGACTCTATGATATCCTTGCCTCGATTCCAGTCCCTCATCATCACGTCTCGAGCGCGGTTTATCCCATCGGAGACTGGGGTGTACCATGAGCTAGTTTTACCCGTATATAGATAGTCCCCTCCTTTCTCGGAGAGTAAGTTGACGAGAAATGACATGAGCTCCCCGATTCCTTGTTTAGTACGCTGTGACAGAAATGACAAAAAAAAAATGAAATGTCTCGTCAGCCATGTCATTATGACCTTAAATGCGTGTCAGCCGTCGGTCGGTCGTCCCTGGACGCGAAACGTCATAGAACCTCTATAAATACATTTTCCTTAGTTCATTTTTCTCTTTACGTCAAACCTTCTACCCTCGTACCCTCAAGATTTCATTACTCTCTAGCATTTTTACCCTCGTTACTCAGGAATCTTTGCAAAATTTTTACTCATCATCCACTCAAGCCAACACTTCTGAGCTTCCATTTTTCACCCTTTATCTTTTTCAAGTTTTCTCCCATAACAACGGCAGCAACCTCAAAATTCGTTCCCCAAAAGGATGCTCCCTCTTCTTCACGGCCGACCACCGAGGTCGAGGAGACTGCCCCTGATGTGGTTGTTGATGAACCCGCGGAAGAGTCCCCCTTGAAAGTGTTCATTCCCGGAGGTTGTTCGGTCGCCGACAACTTCAAAGTTGAGAAGCCTTCCTCCGTAAAAGGTCGGTGTGAGGAGGCCTCGAGATACATCTGCTCAATCCGCGAAGAGGACCTTCCTACAATCCGAAAATACTGCAACTGGGCCAACAAAGACATAGTAGTCCCCGACTCTAAGGAGGCCATTACCACCCATGTTGAGGGATATCTAAGCGTTTACACTTATCCCTTTACATTGGGCCCGGTGGAACCATTCATCTTAGAATTCTGCAGGAGGTATGACGCATGCCTCAGCCAAATTCACCCTTCACCCTAGAGGATCATAATCCTCCTCCGATTCTTTTTGAACAAAATCGATGGGTGCTCATTCACCATCGATCATCTTCTTTGCTTATACAGTCCCCGAATCTTTGGGGAGGGGGAGGGGGAGGGGGATTGATAAAGCTTGTACGCTGGACAAATAAAGCCCCATTTTCGAGCATTGATAATGATTAGGATCGGGGTTGGCAAGGACGTTTTGTCTGGGTGAGGACCGCCGACTTGGTACCCACCGAGTGGAGGACGTTCCCCGAGAGGTGGAACGTATCACGTAAGTACAACTGCCTTTAAGTGTCAACTTTATGTTTTATCCTCCCTTTTCTTATCGTTGTTTGTTGTGGTACTAGGGGTGTACATTCGAATCGGTTTATCGATAAATCGAATCGATTTTTTGTTATCGATTCAATTTTGAAATTTTCCTTATCGAGTTATCGATTTCGATTTCGATTTTGTCCTCTTCGGTTATCGGTTTATCGATAAACCGATAAGAAATACTAAAAAAGAAATTAATTTTTTTTACCTTTATTCTATAATACCCTTTCCTTTACCCTAAGTCCCTAACCCTATTATTTCATCTACCACATTTAAGGAAGAATCATATTTAAAGCTCAAGGGAATGAAGTTCAAATTAATGAAAAATAGAATAAGTCGTGATGATGTATTTTTATTTTTTTTAATACAGTTGGAGTGTTGGTGGCATACATTTGATCCCTTACTTTAGTTTTGTTGCATGTGCTTGTTGGCATAATTTTTATGTTATAAACGATGTTCGTCTTATTTTAGCTTCGTTTGGTCCATATTAGGCGTATTTATAGCGATATACTTTCCGTGGAATCCCGCAAATTTTTTTATTGGTGTAATCGATAAACCCCAAAAATTGATAAATCGAAATGGAAAAAATCAAAACCTTATTGAAACAATAACGATAAGCATATGTACAAATCGATAATCGATAAGTAATTACCGATAAGGATCAAAATTGAATCGATAAATCGAATACACACCCCTATGTGATACAACCCTTGCTCGAGTTATGAATGTTATTCCTGGACTCAAGGAGTGGGTTCGAGGGCATTATGTCACAGATTCCCTACTCCAAGCGCTCATGGCGCAAGCTTTTGAAAGGTCGTTGGGAGGCCCGTTCCCATGGTAAGGTTCCTTTCCTGATCAAGTCGTATTGAGCTTCTTCTTCTAGCATTGCGTTCTTATATCCTTTATTTTCTTTTGCAGGTTTTCCTAAGACCGTCGATCTTAGGCCTCCGGTCGGGGACGAGGACTTGCTTGTAGAGTCTCCTACTCTGGGGCAGGCCGGAGAGAAGAAAAGGAGAAGGTCTCCGAGTTCCCCAAGCCCGGAGAAAAAGAAACCGAAAAGTAGGTTGGTTTGCAAGCCAAAGGAAACCTCCAGCTCCCAAGTGCTTGACTTAGAATCACTCCTCCAGCTCAGGGACGAGCCCGAGGAGGATGAACTCTTTATGGCCCACGAGCCATTTGTCCCCAAAGAACGGGCAGCAGTTGAGGCGGAAACAATGGAGGCTAATCCCTCTCAAGTTTATGAGGCTGATGTTATAGTGACGGGCGAGAACACTTAAGATACCGGCTGTGCCCCGCCCGGTGTTATAGATATTATGGGATCACCTTTGTTCATAAAATCAATGTTCAATGAAGCCCGAATGATGAAGGAGCAATCAAACGAGGGGGTCCATGGAGCAGACGATCCCCTTCGAAAATTCTTTGACGGGTAGACTCGTCCGCCCTAGAGTACTTCACTGGATTGGGCGATTTAGAGGTGCCGAGGAAAATCCCATCCGTGGAGGTCGGTAATACGAACTCGTGCTCGAGGTTGATCAATCGGTTCCCAGCCCCAAGCATGGATCCTGGCCGGAAGCAATCAATCATTATCACCGTCCTGAAGGACTCCCGAATTCTTTCTGTCCCCATCGGGGTAGCTAGCTACCCCCCGGTGCTTGGTAACCAACGAAGACCAGGCAAAAATGAACGAGGTAGATGCCCCATTCTTGTTCAATGAAGCACAACAGGCGCTGAATAGGTTAAGAAGTTACCAAACTTTTTTATTTTTCAACTTAGTTCTTGATGATCTTGATATTGCCGTGCCCCTTTTCTCGCAAAATTGGGTTTCGACATTGTGACAACTCCTTTGAGAGGGTAGGGAAAAGGAATTAGTTAGAGTCGCCACCTAACGGATTAAGGTGCGTTAGGGCACCTAGAGCAGATAACTCATATTATACCAATTTGCATCACCAGAGATTGGGTAAGGGCTCAAAATTACCTTGAGGAGAAGGTGTTAGGCACCCCTCGAGGTCCACAACGATGGGTTCCAGCCGAACTTAACTTATGAATTAGTCTAAAGAAGCTACAGGATTATTTAATAGGATGAGGGATCCTAAATTTTTTAGCCTAAAAGATCACCCCATGCAACATAAATAATACTTCGTAACTCCCTCGAGTCGGAGTGTTAACTCATATTATTCAGCGGGCACAAACTATCATCTCCTGCTACCTGATTACTATATTTAAGTTGTTACTTAAAGTGCTCTAGTTGATTCTAGTTCGTTCCCTATGCGTGCACTACCCGTCCCTTACCTATGGACCTGGAGGTATTAGGACCTCTATTTGAGATAGTTCTAGACTAAGCCCAGGTTGCTCAAAATGTGAAAGACTAGGCAACAAGCAAAACAGCTAGGACTTGCAAATAAAAAGCAAATATGGGCTCATGTTGACCTCTACACATAAACAGCAAATGCATGCAATTAATTGACAATCTTTAACGATCTTAAAGTCCTATAGGAAGGATATATATATATATATATATGAGAAATAGGCGAGTAGTGTTATATAGAAGCAGTTTCATTAAAGCGAGTATTAGGACCTATTATTTGCCTACTGATTTTAATTAATATCGTCTGGGTACTTCAGACAGTAATGCATCACGCTTACAGAATCCAGAATTATTATTAAGTCATATAGGCATATTGTATAAGTGATCGACAACGGCGATTGTGTTCAGAACCCATTAGCAGAATCCTATAGACATGATTTCTATCACTGTCGATTTTTTATCCTATAGGCATGATATCTATCATAGAACTAATTTTTAACCCTATAGACATGATATATATCATTGAACTGGTTTTAATCCTATAGGCATGATATCTAATTAAATAGCATACGGGCAGAAATTTAGACACGTTGCCAGAAAACAGTTGAGTCAAATATTGGTCCTATAGGCATGATTGCTAACACATTTATTTGACAGATTAACATATCCTATAGGCAGTATTTCTAATAAAAGTTGTAATATTAATCCTATAGGCAGCATTTCTAATACATTACTCATACAATTTTAGCAAAATCAACATCACCAATGAAAGTCCTATAGGCAGGATCTCTAAACAACGTAGAACTTAGCAGTTTTGGGCAAAATGAGTAGAATTAACAGCATAGATGAAACCCTATATGCAGGGTTTCTACCCAGTTTAACAAAAGATATAAGAAACCCTTTCGATTTCACTAAATACCTGAGAATCTGTTTATTACAAAGTTATTACAGACCAGATTAGCAAATGAATTACAGTATAGTAATGGCACAAACTATAGGGAGCCTCGGGCCACTAATGCACCTGGGCAACTAGGCCTTCAAACCATTTCCACCTTGAGACTTATTTCACAGGTACAATATAGCCACAAATGAGTAATTCACCCATAGCACATATAGAATCAGGTTTTTAATGTGTCAAAGTTCCCAAGGGCCTCAGGGACCCAGGGCAATGCTTACGCCAGAACCACATACTCAGAAATGATTCAAAAGAGATTAGGAATCAGTTCCCAGTGTGTTAGAGATCACGGGAGTCTCACACAGACCCTGAGCAGTGCTCACACTGGGGTGGTTGAGGATAGAACCTAAAGGACTAAGATTGGGAATTTTAAAAAGAGTAACAATATATAAAAAGAGGTAGGGACAGATTTAAAACAGTTTGGATTTCTCATAAGGAGACTACCATAGCAGAATTTTTAGAACACAAAACATGTAGGCATAATGGCATTAGGAAAACAAACAAGGGTGGCAAAGTACACAGTTTCAAGTAGGTTAAGTCAAGAAAGACCTGATTACACTAAGTGTGCATGCTAACATTTAGGACAACCTTGTTTAATCACAGAAATATTTAGGCAGAGTGTTAAGGAAAACAATCAGATTATCATATGAACCCAGAGAGATATAAATTAGATAACAATACAAGTATGTAAAGTTAGGAATGATGAACTAATTATCATGCTAGTGGTATCTTAAGGATACTAAGTTCAGAACAAATTCAGGGCTAGCAAACAGTATGCATGAGACAAGTTAAAACAATAAGTTATCCTTTAAGAGGATTCATATTATTCAAAATAACCAATCTCAAAGGTAGCACTACCAACTATAGGACTAAAGAGGATCATATAGACAGGCAGAATCATGTTCAGAATGAACTTTAAGCATGCTGGATTGTAAACATAGTTCAGGGATACATAGAAATGAAATGACAAAGGATAGTCACTAACCAGTTAAGCAAGCAAACCAGAGTAATACCACGGAGTCGAGAATCCAGAATATTTGGCCTTGGCTTTCTGCCGGCCAAGACCAGTAGTAAACAAGAGAGAGCAGAAAGATTATAGAACTAAGCCCTAGATTTCTTAGTAAGAATATTGAGAATTCGAGTCTCTAAAGTGGAAAGGGAGAAGGGTTTAAATAGTGTCCAATTAGGCGAACAAATAAGGGAAGTAATCAAACACATATAAGTAAGGAAGGAAATTAATCTCAGAATAAATAATACAGAGTTCAGTAAATTAACAGGGCATAATGGCATGTAATCAGGCGAGTAACATTTGAAATAAGAAAAATATCAATTAATAGTCAGTTTCAAGGCAAATAAGGTAAAGAAATAATGGAAACATGGTAGATTGAACAAAAAAGGAAAATATCAGTACCATGCGAGAAAGGAAAGAGTAAAAGTCTCAAACCCTAGTTTTAGATAAACCATAAAATCAGCAGAGAAACAAGGGGAAAATAATCAAATACTGTGTACAAAGAACATAGACGGGAGATTTATTCAAAAAGCAACAAAGAATCGAACTAGAAAAAGATCTGAAACCTTGATTTAGGTCAAATAAAGGATCTAACAGTAACAGGCTGATTCACGCATAATGAAGTGAATATAGACGAGATAATGCTAAAAATCAAAGTTTGAACCATTTTAGGTTCGAATCAAAGAGAATCCAAAACCCTAACCTTTAGTGTTAAGTAAGAATCCACAAGAGATACGTAAAATAGTTGTACTCACAAAGAACACGGGATGAACACAGACAGAATACACAATAAGTTAAGATTTTGAACCAAATTTGGTTCGAATCTCTTAGGATTTGCTTGCCATTTTAGGCAAGCTATTAGGTAATACCAAAATCGAGTATCCAGTAAGGAGGAGGGGCCAAATAAGGTAAGGAATCAACGATTGATTCCATTATGGGGTTGGAATCGGAGAGATTAGGGTGATGACAGTGCTAGGGTTTTGAGAGGAGAGGGGGAGAAGATAAGAGAGGGAGTGAATAGAGACGACGAGCTGGGTGAAAATGATTTAGGGTTTTGGCCGGGTAGGTTAGTTTAAAAGGTTTGGAGTGATGTAGATCGTTGATTTTGGGAGATCAACGATCCTGATTTAAAGATGCTGGGTCGGGTAATTTGGACGGGTACAGGACTGGGTTAATGGGTCTTTGACTGGGTTATTGAGCTTGGTATTTGGGTTGGGGTGATTGGGTAGTGTATAGGTCCGATTGGGGTTTTAAGGGGGTTATATTTTAAATACTCAATTTAACCAATAAAGAATTTATAAAAAAATAATTAATAAATAACAAAAATATTACCTGTGCATGAAAATGATTTAAAATAATTACTTAATATTAAAATATAAAAAGTTATTTTTTGCATAAATAATGTAATTATACATGCATATAGGCTATTATTGTAAAATGTGCAATTTAGCCTTGTAAAATGTAAATGTAATTATAGAAATGCATTGAAAAGTACTCAAACATTATGCTGGTATAAATGATAAGTTTAGATGATTAACTCATCATAAAAAAATAATTTGGAGGGTAATTATTGGATATTTATATAATAAAATGTAGAAACAAATTTATTTAAAGCCTTTAAAAATTATGGAAAATTATTAAAAATACATGTGCATGCATGTAAATCAAATGATGATGCATATGCACTATATATATATATATATATATATATATATATGAGAGAGAAAAATTGGGTATCAACAGCTACCCCTCTTTACCCGGGTAGGATGAAAAAGTTGTCGGGTAAAGAAATGATGCCCCATTTTGACCGAATGGGGTGTTTTTGGAAAATATAGGCCGAATCCTGGTCTCTGAGCTGCCTACATATCCCTGATTTTATAGGAATCATGTCGTGTGTAGTTTTGGACCCAATAGTGAATAAAACCGATGGAATTGTTATAGGAATAGTCGTGTGTTTCGGAAAGGGTTCTTTTGGGAAGGATAGTATTGGATGGATTTACGTAGAGTTATGAATGTTAATCTGAAACGTAATGGATGTATCACAAGGCAGATATTCGAACGGTCATGGAATAAAGGCGAGTAATTGATGGGAATCGATTACTTTCGGAATAAGGACCGGGTATGAATGATATGAGTGGAAATCGGAGTGAATGTTGCTCCTATTTGAAGAATGGTTAACTTAAAACACGGTGCATGCAAATATATATATGGACTATTGCAAGAATTTAAACATGATGCAGACTCCCTTTGGACCATGAAGGTTGTTTTTTATGGTGAGGATGATGTCCTTAGACCATGATGTCCTGGGCCATGAATCGTGAGATAAGGGATTCACAGGCCACGAAATGAAGTTCTCGGGCCATCAGAATGGTTCCTCCGAACCATAACGTCCGGTCATTAGACAAGGAAAGGCAGATCATAGCCTTATGCAGATGGGAGGCAATGCTTAGCCTCATGCGAGAAAGGGGAGACATGGCTTAGTCTCATGCAAAGAGAATGTGATGCTTAGCCTTATGCAAATAGGGAGGTAGGGCTTAGCATCATACAAATAGAAGAGACAATGCTTAGTCTCGTGCAATAGGAAGGCAGAGCTTAGCCTTGTGCAATTGGGGAGGCAGGGCTTAGCGTCATGCAAGAAATTGAGACAGAGCTTAGTCTCATACAAGGAGAAGTCAATACTTAGCCTTATGCAAACAGGGAGGCAGGGCTTAGCCTCATGAAAATAGAGGAGACAATGCTTAGTCTCATTCATTGGGAAGGAAGAGCTTAGCCTTATGCAATTGGGAAGGCAGTCTTAGCCTCATCTAAGAATTGAGATAGTGTAATGACCCGACCGGCTGTTTCGAGCCCTAGCATGTCGTTCAGCAGTCTAAGGCCATGAGCAACTTCATTTCAGGTATTATGACTTGTTCGCATGGTCGGAATTTAAATTCAGGAAGATCGGAGTTAAATTTAAATGAAAATTCTCATTTGAGAAGCTTAAAGTTGAAAGAATGAACTAGGATTAAAATTTTGAGTAAACGACCTCAGAATCAGGATCTGAAGGTTCCAGCAGGTTCGTATGACAATTTCGGACTTAGGCGTATGCCCGGATTGGGTTTTGGATAACCCGGGAGCGTTTTGGCGCCTATTATGGAAGTTAGCATTTTAGAAGGAATTTCTTAAGTTTGGCTTGGAGTGCATTTCAGCGTTATCGATGTCTGTTTGGGATTCCAAGACTGGGAGTAGCTCCGTAAGGTGATTCTGGAGTCGGGAGCACGATTGGAAGTGAATTCGGAGGTCCGTAGGTCTTTTTGGAGCAATTTGGCTAAAGTTAGAATTTGAAGGTTTTTGAGAAGTTTGACCGAATGTTGACCTTTTGATATCAGGGTCGGAATCCGATTCCAAAAGTTGGAGTAGGTCCGTAATGTCGAATATGATTTGTGTGCAAAATTTGAGGTCAATCGGACGTGATTTGATAGGTTTAAACATCGGAAATAGAAGTTGGAAAGTTCAAAGTTCATAAAGCTTGGATTGGAGGTCGATTCATGGTTTTAGCGTTGTTTGATGTGATTGGAGGCCTCGAGCAAGTCAGTAATGTATTATGGGACTGGTTGGTGTGATTGGCTGGGGTCCCGATGGCCTCGGGTGGATTCTGGGTGGTTAACGGATCGAAAAATGGATTTTTGGGAAGGCTGGTGTTGCTGGTTGCTGGTATTTCCGCTTCTGCGGAAATATGAACCACAGAAACGGCCCCGCAGAAGTGAGGAAATAACCACAGAAGCAGTTGGGAGTGAGGTGAGCTGGGACCGCAGAAGCGGTTCCGCTTAAGAGGAAATTAGACCGCAGGAGCGGTCCAGCCCAATTTGGCCAGAAAAGCAGAAGCAGCCCAAAACCGCAAAAGCGGTTTCCGCAGAAGCGGAAATGGTACCGCAGAAGCGGAAATATCTGGAGGCAGAAGCATTGTTTTAAAAGTCGGGTTTTGGCCATTTCTCTCTCATTTCTCATGGCTTTGGCGATTTTGGGAGGATTCCAGAGAGTTTCTTCATCAACAATGTTAAGGTAAGTTATGTCTACCTATTATGAGTTAAATACAATAATTATGTATGGATTTTAGTATGAAAATGGGTAGAAAATTGAGGGTTAGAGGGAGACCTAGAAATATTGTGTTCTTGGAATTTAGCCACGATTTTGAGTATGGAATTAGGAGAAGATCATATATTTGAGTTTCTAAGGTCATGGGTAACCTTCGTCTTCGAGAAATTTCGGAATCTGGGCACGTAGGCCCGAGGGTATTTTGGTTATTTCACTAAGGGGAGTTGGGAATCTGTGTAAATTGAATTTCTAACAAGTATTTGAGAATGTTCTCATTAGTTTGTCGTTAATTGGTCAGTTTTGGTGCATTATGCACCGGTTCAAGCCTTCGGAAGAATATAGAATGCCGGTTTTGAGTCTTCGGAGCGAGGTGAGTCTCATTTCTAATCTTGTGAGGGGGAATTTACCCCGTAGGTGAAGTAATTGATTATGTGCTCCTATTTGTGGGGGCTATGTATGCACGAGGTAACGAGAGTCCGTGCGTAGCTACTATCATGCTATTGTCCGGGTAGTTAGGACCCAAAAGCATGTTGTATGTTGATTAACTCATTGGTAGCTTGAATTGCTTAACTCACATCCAATTAGTAAGTAAATTTCTAAAAGGATTAAACTTCATTTCTTAAATTGTTAAAGGAGAATTGGTTTTATTTGAATAAATATTCCCCGATAAGTTCTTATTTGATTGATTGAGCATGTATTCTCATGTGTACCTGCGTCGTATGCATGATTCGCAAGCAGGGTATGTATTTATTTATGGAACGGGCCGAATACCTCGGCAGATTAAATAGATGCATCTATGGTACGGGCCGCTCGACCCTCGGCAGTGCACAATTTACATTTCTGTTGGAGCGGGCCGTCGACCTCGGCATGATTTGCGCATGTTGGTGTTGTTTTCTTGAACTAATTAAAGTTGCTACTATCTCACCCGGGTTGAGATTAATTTGTTGATAATAAAGAGGAATTTTGGAAGTTTCCTATGAAAGAATTATATGTTTACTTGTTTCCTCTATTTGGATTGAAAATCATGTTTATAAAATAAATCCACTATTTAATATATATATCAAGCATGAACAATTATTGGACCATTAGAGAATGTCAAAGTTGACCATCTCGTCTCTACTCCTTCGGGATCAGGCGGGATACTCACTAAGTACACGTTGATTACGTACTCATACTACACTTCTGTGCATTTTTGTTGCACATGTATGTATACCTCTAGCAGCCTACTGGGCATGGTAGCATGGATGACTCTGGGACTAGGTGAGTTGCATTGTTCGAGACGACCCGCAGCTAGTGTAGTTCCTTCCAGTGTTTTCTTACTATTTATTCCCTATCCACTGTATTTCGGACATATGATGTATTTTATTTTTCCATATCGATAGTTGTTCATGTACTTGTGACACCGGGTTTCTGGGATGGTTCGAAGTATTGTATTAACTATTCAACATTTAAATTTGATTTGAAACTATATCCTTTAAATTTCTTAATAATGAAGGAAAAATCCTGGATTTCAAAAGTGTTAAAATGAGATTTAATTAAGTATTTGAGTTGGCTGGCCTGACGGCGGTGTCCGGCGCTACCACGACCCT
>MU702053.1:102206-114473 GCA_026770625.1 Nicotiana glauca | reverse complement strand
GTGCATGTTTTTGTGAAGAATGGAGAGGCTGGCGGCTATAGTAGATGAAGAGAACGGGTGGGAGTCGTTTTTGGTCTGGCTGCTGGATGAACTCTAATTCCTTGTCACATTATAGATTCAGAGTCTCGCTTAAGAACATTTTTATTTACAGCTCCTCAGCTTAATACTACGCAGCAGATAGATGACTAACCATTTACAACATTTGCACAACCAAACCAAAATAAACATCCAAGCATTTTATATCATCACAAATGAGTTTCTATCATCCATGATTATCACTGCTTATCAACTACGGTAATAACGAAATCAGTTTGAGCAAACAAGTATTAGTGTCCACGGATAAGCTAGGAGAAAATCATAACTATTTTAAACAAAATTATATTGAGAGCATGAATTCAAAAGGTTGAACCATGGGAAAGCTTAACATGATTTTTCTTTTAAAATAACAAGCAGATATCAATAACAATGTCAACAAAAGTCTGATTTAAAGTAATATAACTACATTGAAGAAAACAGTATCTTAACGCCAAAAGAAGATGGCTAATTTCGACAGAACAATAGAGGAAGAGAACAGAGTGGAGCTTAGCCAACAGTCTCAGACAGTAGTCAACCACGAGCAGCAGTGATTCTCAACTCTAGCAGCGCGGTAAGCAACAGGAAAGTTGACCCATGAGATGAAGTTCGACAAACAACAGTCCGAAATCAGAGGAAGTAAAATTCGAAATCCAGGCAAATCACTTCAAAATCAGTAGCGAAGCAACAAAGCGGACATAGCAATGGCATCGGAAATCTCGGACTTACAGCTCTATCAAGCTCCGAAATTCCAGCCAAATTAAATGAATAGCAACCATAGTTGGAGCTCAACCCATTCCATAATAAAAACAGCAAAATCCGAGAGTAAAAAAAAAACTTCCGTAACTTAAAGGTTTAGATCCGAAAAAGAAGTTGAGTTTTTTGGAACTTCAATAGTCGATTCCCTTGCGAATCTCCCTTGAAATCTAGCTTCTTTTGTTTTTATGGCTTTGGTGGTTTTCAGATATCATTTTTGTCTAAACTCCTCTCTCATCTTCTCTTCAAAATCTTCCGCCTCTCCTCCAAAATATATCCAGTCTCTTTCATTCAAAACAGTGAGATAGAGGAGGTATAGAGACACGGAAATACCGTGTCTCTTTCTAGAGGGTGTTCCGTTACTTCCAAGGGTAAAAATGGGTTGGGTTGGGTGTATTTTTGGGTTGGGTTGGGGTTTTATTTTGGGTTGGGTATAATTGGGCCTGGGATTCAATTGAAGGAAAAGCAGCCCAGTTTCATTCTTCTTAAAAGATCACTCTTTTCTAAATTTCTCTTATTCCTTTTTTCGTTTTATATTTTTTATTATTATTTTTTTTTGATTTTATAAAATTGAAATTAAGCCAATAATCATACTAATCAAAGCCTAAAAATTGTTTACTAACTATTTTGTAGTAATTTTCAATTAAAACAATAAAAGCTAAAACGAACTATTTTTTCCGATTTTTCTTCCATTTGTTTTTCCAAAAATGCACTAATACTAAAAAATGTAAAAACAAGAAATTTTAATGTATATCCATTTTTTTTTGTATTTTTAATATGATTTATTATGTGACCAATTAATAAAAGGATGCAACAAAATTCTTAAAATTATAAAATCATTTTATTTGACATTTTTTGAATAATTTGCTTAGGGTAAAAATCACGTGCTCACAGTTGTTTGGTTTCACAACTGGTTCTGGGCTGTGGTAGAGTGTTATTTTGGTTTTAAAGCTGGGTTTTGAGTTGTACTGGATTCCAAGCTGTGTTAATTGCTTCATCTGTTGTTGCTGGTTACTGCTGTTGTTGAGGCTGTTATCTGATGCTGCTGATTTTTTTCTTCTTCTTCTTCTTCTTCTTCTTCTTCTTCTTCTTCTTCTTCTTCTTCTTCTTCTTCTTCTTCTTCTTCTTCTTCTTCTTCTTCTTCTTCTTCTTCCATATCCAGGTACAAGTTCAAACTCCTCGTAACATGTAGTTAAGTGGATTGAATCAAATGGAAAAGGCTTCTAAGTTTGCTGCTGGTTGACCCTGTTTTCCCGTGCTTCATTTACATATTAGTCGATAAGTTAGCTCATTTAAAGTTGAATAGCATAATGTTATAATTCTATTAGGGTAATCTGTATGACTGAACTAAGAACTGGGGTTGTATATGGGACATTAACTATAGTTTACATTAATACATGCGCTAGCATCTAATGTTTAATTTCTGTAGTAAAACTGGGCTGTAATTAGAGCTGTTTCGGGCTGGACTGGGTTGTCAAAATTGAAGTTTGAATTCAGCCTTTCTATGGTAGTAACTTAGTGTAGTATAACTCGAATCACATCATGAACTTGTGTTCAATTTCAGTAACAGTTTCAGTAGTTCAGTTTTAGTATAGTTATCTTGAATCAACCTAAAATAATGGGACTACCTTGTGTCATCACAATCATGTTTCCAGTATGCTTGGGCCTACTGTACTCGTTTAGGCTTACTTTTTTTGTTTAATCTAAGCAGGACATATGGAATTCAAATGATCAATGTTTCGTAAGTTTGAATAGGTGAATAACGTCTGCCCTTGTTGTAAATTGTTAAACACATATTGAATATTTTTGGAACAATTTCGGTGTGGATTTAGCCTAATTAAATCGAGGCCTCATTTGGCCTAGCAATTTGCCTGTCTTCAGGCTTCTTGGGCTTCAACATCATAACAAGTGGCCTAGGTCCTGACCTGACATATGTGTTCGTTCGAACCTGGGCCATGCCTACGATTGGCCGCCTCTTATGCAAACCTGGGGCTCTAATCTTTTATATGAGCCATTTAAGGCCCAAAAGGGGGCTAAGAGTTTATAAACCGAATATAGTGACTCTTAAGGAATGTGAATTAATTAGGATATTTTCTTTGTTTTTAGAGACAAATAATATAGAAAAATCATAGCCTACTTTAGGGTGGACCCTTAAATAAAAAAATTAGACGAGCCTCGCCAAATAAAATGCATAAATTGCGGGGTCCTCAATAAATGGTTATAATAAATACTTAGATTTCAGGACGGGCCGTTTAGCGAATTTCACGACCTTCCCCAAAATAACAACGCGTTAGTCTCTTTAGGCGCGTATTTAATAACATTACCTCCCTAAACACGGGTGCACATTTATGTGATCCAAATCCAAATCTCAATGGAGCGGAAATATGTCAACAACCATGGGTGCATTGATGTGACGTGGTTCGAGATGTATTTTCCGGACGCTGCATTTCTCGTTATAAAATAATAATAAATAAAAGCGGTTAAAGTAAAAATTTGCACCTAGGTTCATAATTGTTAAAATTAGATAATTTAAGCTAAGTATAACAATAGAGCGACCGTGCTAGAACCACGGAACTCGGGAATGCCTAACACCTTCTCCCGGGTTAACATAATTCCTTATCCGGATTTTTGGTTCGCGGACTGTTAAATAGAGTCATTCTTTTCCTCGATTCGGGATTCAACCGATGACTTGGGACACCATAAATCTCCCAAGTGGCGACTCTGAATCTCTTAATAACGAATCTCATTTCGATTGTCCTTTAATTGAAAAAACTCCCTCTACGCCCCTGCGGGCGCAGGTAAAAAGGAGGTATGACAGCTCTGGCGACTTCGCTGGGGACTTAACCCAGAACCACTGGTTCAGGGTTATAAATTCGAGCTTAGAATAATTGTTGTATTTAGCACTATTTATTATCTGATTTTATTATATGATTAAGCTTAAATGTGCAAAATGATGCTTTTTGCCGCTTTAATATTATTTGAACTATATATATAAACTGTGACGAAATCCTTCTCTTCTTATCTTTGGGGATGTGCTCGCTGGTCGAGACTCCATGTTCTGTTAGTGTCATACCTTTAAATAAGAAAGAGGCTCGGAAAGTTTCTAAGCCAGCTGGCCTTTTGGTTCCCGGAAAGAAGCTCCTTCCTCGACTCAAGTTATCCGCTCGGGTACACGGTCTAGAACATATACCCAGGTTTTGGACCTAGAATAACTTGACTTCATGTCGGATCCCTAGTAGAAAACTTATTTGCATCATGTGCATTTGACTTAGGGGACTCAACACAGGGGTTGGGTCCGTCTAGGACAAGAAACCTTAAGTGAAAAGACCATCCTGCTGCATCATATTTGTTTTACATATTTATTTGCTTCAGACTTGCATGCTGACCGGCTTCTGAAAATCGGGAATACTGGAAAATTGTGAAAAAGGGAAAAAAAGAGAAAAATAGCAGTGTAGGGAGATAATTACTTATTTTTAGAAAAATAAAACCAATATCCAAGTAGTGTCGCAACTCTGAGGAAACGAAAAGGAAAGAAAAATGTTTTTTTTAGTTTAATTTATTTGAAAAACAAAAGAAAAGAGTCTTGGTTTCAAATTTAGTTTATTCTCTTTGCCCGAACTACGCATGTTTGATTCTCACCGGATGTGAGATACGTAGGCAACCCTTATCGGGTCCAACCTCCCCTTTTGCAAAAATCGCCAAAAAATGTCAAAATTAATATTTTCGTCATGAATAAGTCCGGTGATGCTATTTTATTCAAAAATAGCCGAATGTTCTCGAAAGGGACGCTGGAAGGCTGATTTTGCATAAACAACGACCTTTGGTCATTTTTTAGATTCGGGCCGGTTGACCCACTCAGCCTTAAAATCTTCGTCCCCGAGGCGCTGAAAGGCCGTGTTTGCAATACCGGGTCCTTTATTTTAATTCAAAAAAAAAAAAGAATCATAAATAAGTCGGGTGACGCTGTTTTGTCAAAAATAGCCGAGCGTTCCCGAAAGGGACGCCGAAAAACTGACTTTGCATGAACAGCCATCTTTGGGTCATTTTTTAGATTTTGGTCGGTTGACCCACACAGCCTTAAAATCTTCGTCCCTGAAGTGCTGAAAGGTCGTGTTTGCAAAACCAGGTCTTTTATTTTAATTTGAAAAACAAGAAAAAAAAGAGTCAGTGGGCAAGTGAATGCCATTGTGATTTTTGGTCAAAATAAGCCGAGCCAGCTTCGGTAGTGTATTGAACCGTTCTTGCCGAGATAGCCTTAGAGTATCTTTCAGTTGTCGAAAGGTTGTTTTCCTAAAAGAATGGAAAAGTTTGTAAAAGTGTCATAAAATAAATCCTCCCCGGCCTCAAAATTCATGAGAAATTGGGAAGGGGCCACGTTTGCAAAAATAGCAATTTGGTTGAAATTGGCAAACAGGGAAAGGAAGCTGTCCGTTTGTTTTTGAGTTTGTAATTCTTTTGATTAGAATATGTGGGTTGTCTGATTTTCGAGTTTGTAGGTAATCTTTAAACCTTTGAAACCCAGTCTATTTTATTATGAAAATTGAAAATTCCAAAAAAATGTTTCATTGTTGTTTACCTTTCATTTGCCTGAACTACGCAAGGTCTGATTCATGCAGGAACATGATACGTAGGCAATCCACATAAGATTCGACCACCACTAAAAAAGAAAAAAAAAGAAAAAAAAGAATAATAGAAAAACAAAAAGAAAATAGCAAATAAAGGAAAGTTTGGAAGGCGTTCAAAAGGGGCACAATTATAAGAAGCCGGAATGACGCACGTAACTGAAGCAAATGCATGATAGAAAGGGCTAACTGCCTAGGTGAATTGCATCCTTAATGTGTATTTACTTGTCTGTCAAATGCCCTGACGCTAACGTGATGGCTTCATTTTTATTCATATCCAGAAAGGTGGTTGGTTGTGGTTCTAAAGTAACTCTTCTCTACTACACAAAGTCAAAAGACAATGGCAGAGAACAACAGAACTGAGTGGGTTGGTACCGATGCCCGAAGACAGCTGGTTGAACAGAACAACGGGTTGGTAGAAGAAGTGAAAATATTGAGACAGCATGTGACAGACATGTATCAGGCTTGGATGGTTGGGAAGGCACCCATACCGCCACCGCCTGGTTTCTCAGATGCTGTCCTTACCCTAACTTTGGCGTCTCCTGATCACCCTAGTATCTCCATCACTCTTCCTTCAAGTTCTGAGAGGCTGAAGAACATAGAACAATCCTTAAGGAACGTACAAGAGATGGAAGACCGAGGCAACATGTCATACCAAGAGGTGTGTACATTCCCTGACGTCCGCCTGCTCGTAAGGTTTAAAGTACCAAAGTTCAATTTGAATAAGGATTGCGAAGATCCGGTAGTCCATCTGAGGGAATATTGCAAGGAAATGAAGAATGTTGGCGAGAGAGATGATTTGCTAATGGCATACTTCAGTAAAAGCTTGACTGGGGCAGCCTTGGAATGGTATGATCGTCAAGATGTCAGTAAGTGGAATACATGGGACAACATGGCTCAGGATTTTGTGCGACACTTTCAGAACAATACAGACATTGTCCCGAATCACTCCTCCCTATCTCAGATAGAAAAGAAACCTAAAGAAGGTTTTGGGAAATTCTGGCTCAGATGGAGTGAACAAGTTGCCCGGGGTGATCTTCCCATGAAAAGAAAAGATATTGTAGAGCCCCACCAATGTCAGAGTCCAGTGGTCGCCCTTGCTAAATGCCCTCAGTCTCAACATCGTCCCCTTGGATATCCTTATTCACCATATGACCCTCCCCAACACTACTTCTCTCCACGGGACTCCCAAAGACATGCTTCACTTTCCAAGTACCCAGCTCCACAAAATGCCTATCCACCCCCACGGGCATACCGAAAACCTCCTGGATCAGATTTCTGCCCAAATCAGGCATTTAGAAATGAGAGGTTGCTGAAACGAGAAAGGGCTCTCACCCCTATCGGAGAATCTTATGCAAGTCTGTTTGAAAGGCTAAAGCATTCTGGCCTGATTGAGCCGATTGCCGAATATACTCCAGATCGACGTGCAATAAGCTTTGATCCTACTGCACGATGCACATACCACTCCAATGTCCAAGGGCATAGCATTGAGAGTTGTCGTTCCTTGAAAAGGGAAATAGAAAGAATGATTCACGAAGGAGTGATTGTGATCGACGACAGTAATAAAGAGCATGTGAATCCTCTTGGGGACGTATTGACTAAAGCCGAAGATGTTGAAGCAGACAGTAGACTCGACAATATTGATGCAAAGCTCAGTGGCTAAGATGTCGTGCTTGGTAATTGGGAAGACTCTCCATTTATTGGTCAACCAGAGTGGAGTTTTGGTGGCTTATTTTGTTGTCATTTCTGTTGTCCAGGTTATTTCAGGGTTGTAATCTAGATATTGTCTTGTAAATCAAACCCTTCTATCTTTGGTCATAATATCTCATGTTAGTGTTGTCTATGGGTTGTAAGCCTAATTTAGTTTGCTTATCTGGTTGTTCGAACTATTTCATCGTCCAATGCAATATCCTATTTTCTTTTATTTCTAGTCATTTTCTTTTATTCTCTCCTCTTCATAGTCCTTTTCCTGTCAACTCTAGTGACATGACATGCACGCACAGTTTAGGCCTAACCTCAACAGTTAATCATAAAACCATTGGGAGATGATTGGGACACTTAACGGAAATAAAAACAGTTTGAGATCATTTGAAGCCCGAACCATGTAGAACCGTGGGCGGATAAAACATAAAGAAACTGTAAAAGCAAGTTGACCAGATTAACGGGGGGTCGTTCATGATAATGACAGTGAAAGAGTTGCCCAAAGGGTGCTTTGTATTTAACAGATGAAGAAAGTAAAGATGTTGATATAGCTATCAAGTCTGGCACAATCAGAAGATGTTGCGAATGTTTAATTGTGTTGTTTGCACTTGTCATGTTTTGAAGATTGGAATGACAGAGGCATTTTATTCTACTATCTAAACACTTTATCCTTCGTTAACCCTTTGAGCCTTATTTTTTTTATTTCATACCCCTCCTTCGGAATCAGTAGAAAAGATTAGAAACACAAACAAGGAAGATAAAGAAAAAGAAAAAGAAAAAAGAAAAAGAAAACAACAAAAACAACAAAAAGAAAAGAAAGAGATAAAGAAAAAGAAAAAGAAAAAGAAAAGAAAAACGAAAAGGAAAACAACAAGGAATTGGGAACTACGTTTGACCTGATTCCTCAAAGAGGATACGTAGGCGCTTCACAGCTCGGCCATAATGTAACAAAAAATCAAAAATCCCCAAGCAAGAAACTGAGGCAGAAGTTGTGTTTGTTGTAAAGAAATCTAGTTCCGAAGGTTGTAATTTTGAACCCAAGTTATCTTGTATTTGAGCCTTTAAATACCCTTTCTTTCTAGCCTATCCAAAATTCCACATTACGGTCCAAAGAAAGACCTTCTGATCAGTCTTCAAAAAGATGCCAAGTCAGACAAATGAGAGAGTCTTATCGGCGAACATAACACTCTGATCCCCAGCAGAAAGACTCTAATCCCCAGCATAAGAAAAATAAAAGAGAGTCTTGTCGGTAACACCCCAATCCCCAGCTGAAAAGTAACACAAATGAGAGAGTCTTATCGGTGAAAACCTTCACGGTCACCCTAAGGCGATGAAAGTTGAGAGAAAAGCCAAAATGAGAGAGGCTTGATAGTGAAAACCCTTCGAGCACTACAAGCCGAATAAAGATTGAGAATCAGATGGGAAATCACCAGACGAAGATTGTGAAAGACGATTAACGATGCAGGATAGGCCACGTGTGCATGTCATGACCATTAGAGTCAGTATTCGCGTTTGATAGGTTTTTATTTCATAGTTTTTCTTTTCAGAGAGTCATCCTTTTCCTTTGTCTTTTATTCTGTTCCTTTTATCTTTCTCCTTTCATCGAAAAATTCCCCAACAAAGTCTGCTTGGTCAAG
The DNA here is from genome assembly GCA_026770625.1 of Nicotiana glauca. Taxonomy (NCBI): domain Eukaryota; kingdom Viridiplantae; phylum Streptophyta; class Magnoliopsida; order Solanales; family Solanaceae; genus Nicotiana; species Nicotiana glauca. Next base: position 105,685 of record MU702053.1, on the reverse strand, counting down.
ACAAGTGAGAAATGACTTCAAACTTTGCCATCAGCTTTTCCAATTATGCAAGGCGAGATCTGACTGGTACATCCAAGTGGTATAAGTCAGGAAGGAACAAGTGCAAGGCCAGTGTCAAGAAGGATATCCCCAGCAAGAGGAGATTGACAAAAGGATGGACCAGTGTCAAAAAGGATATCCCCCGCAGAAATAAAAGGTTATAGACCTCAAGGCCAAGGCCAGTGGACAAATTAAGAAGGAATAACACGGAGAGCAATCTGGGAAATTCATATGAGACTCAAAGGTCGGGAAAATGCCAGTTCCCGAGCTATGCCATCAAAGAAGAGGGATATCCCCAGCAGAAAAGGTATTTTCAGTAACACGGATGAACGAAGAAAGTGGTTTATTAGCAAAACATTGCAAAATCTTTCAGGGGAACCAGCTGTCATGGAAAAGATACGGGGTAAGATAAGAAGACTGTAAATAATGGTTGAAAGGTGTTGTGAATAAGGAATCCTCGAGAAAGTCAGAAGGTATAGGCCAAGTTTCAAGATAGACGGACGACACAGAGCAGGAAAAAGAGGACTGGAGAACCATCCCCAGTAGAAGTATCACGACCAACCACCACATTTTAAACTGACCAAACTTTTCTTTGATGTGAAGCAGGGACGGGAAATGTCATTGATGGCAGAGAGGCATGATGCAAGGAAGATTATCAAACTGGGGCAGAAAATTTTCTTTTCATTTTGAAATTTTTTTGGAAATCAGGTATCCACTTGGGGAAGAAGCCAGATAACACAAGGGAAGTGGCCTTTATCCCAGCAGTGTTGAAAGAAGGAAAATAACAAGTTTTTTGGATCCCCAACGGACAGAACAAAAGGATGAAACTTGTGTTCAAAAAAAGCAGAAGGCCAGTGTCATCCCCAGCAGTTCTCAGAGGAATGAAACACAAGTTTTGAAGGAAGTAGTTTTGAATGAGGAAGACGATACAAGTTTTAAGAGAAGCGATTTCGAGGGAAGACGACAGCAGTGTTATCCAAAAAAAAAAAATTACCCCAGCAGTCTTATCTCCAGCAGGTAAGTAAATAATTCCCCCGCAGGTAAATCCCCAGCAGTTTTGATGGAAGACAACAAGAGTTTTTGAGGGAAGTAGTTCTGACAGAAGGTACTTCAAGTAGAAGGAAATGGTTTAGGAGGCAAAGGGGGACAACAGTAATAGAATGCAGATAAAGTTATTGATGTCGGGAGCCCGCCCGTAGAACGAAGGCGTTACCTTTTTAAGTTGTTGAAGTCGGGAGCATTACCTTTTTAAGTTGTTGATGTCGGGAGCCCGCCCGTAGAACGGAGGCGTTACCTTTTTAAGTTGTTGATGTCGGGAGCCCGCCCGTAGAACGGAGGCGTTACCTTTTTAAGTTGTTGATTGTTGGGAGCCCACCCGTAGAACGGAGGCATTACCTTTTAAGTTGTTGATGTCGGGAGCCCGCCCGTAGAACGGAGGCATTATCTTTTTAAGTTATTGATGTCGGGAGCCCACCCGTAAAACGGAGGCGTTACCTTTAAGTTATTGATGTCGGGAGCCCGCCCGTAGAACGAAGGCGTTATTTTTTTTAAGTTGTTGAAGCCAGGAGCCCGCCTGAAGAGAGGAATGGCGATTTATTTTCAAAGTTGTCGTTGAAGTCAGGAGCCCGCCTGAAGAGAGGAATGGCGTTTTATATTTTAAAAGGAGTTGTTGTTGAAGTTAGGAGCCCACCTGAAGAGAGGAATGGCGTTTTATATTCAAAGTTGTTGTTGAAGTAAGGAGCCTGCCTGAAGAAAGGAATGACGTTTTAAAAGGAGTTGTTGTTGAAGTCAGGAGCCCGCCTGAAGAGAGGAATGGCGATTTATTTTAAAAGTTGTCGTTGAATTCAGGAGCCCGCCTGAAGAGAGGAATAGCATTTTATTTTCAAAGATGTTGTTGAAGTCAGGAGCCCGCCTGAAGAGAGGAACGACGATTTATTTTCAAAGTTGTTGTTGAAGTCAGGAGCCCTCCTGAAGAGAGGAATGTCGATTTATTTTCAAAGTTGTCATTGAAGTCAGGAGCCCGCCTGAATAGAGGAATGGCGATTTATTTTCAAAGTTGTTGGTTGAAGTCAGGAGCCCACCTGAAGAGAGGAATTGCGTGTTTATTTTCTAAGTTTTTATGTTGAAGTTAGGAGCCCGCCTAAAGAGAGGAATGACGTTTATATTTTGAAGATGTTGTTGAGGTTGGGAGCCCGCTTGTATAACTGAGGAATACATTTCAGTCTTTACATTTCAAGTCTTGAAGTCAGTAACCCGCCAGAAGGTAGAAGGTTACAACAGAAAATCACGAGCATAAATCCAAATACAGAAATCAGAAGGAAGGCAGCAATGGTCAGTTCAAGCTTCGAAGAAAAATAATTCGAAGCTCACAAGAAGGAAATAAGTAGTTCAAGTTCGGCAATCAAGAGAAGCTGACGAGCCAAGTCAAAATGAAGAGACATCCGACGGAGCACAAGCCAACAAGAAAGCAAGGCGACAAGAGAAAGCCCGAAGATTTAGATAAGATTTTTGTAATTCATAGGCTATAGTTTAGTCTAGCTTCTTATTTTATTTATAGCATGGTGTAAAAAGGAGGTTGGTAAGTAGCAGCAGCAACAACAACAATAAACAGCGAAATCACAGTTCCACGGTAGTCTCAGCTACCAAAACTTCCCGAACTACATTGACCTGATTCTCTTTTAGCCAGGGATATGTAGGAGACCTTTTGAAGCAAAGGTTCGGTCAAATCCTTCAAAAAAGATGCTTCACACGGAGTACTCAAACGGGCAAAAATTGCTCGTATCAGCTCACTTTATCTTTGCACGAAAACTCTCCGTATTTTCGGGCAACGAGGAGCAGCTGTGAGCACGTGATTTTTGCCCTATAAGAGAATTACTTCCAAAAAATGCAAAATAAAATAGTTTTGTTTGTTTGCAATTGTCGTGAATTGTGGTATTTTTCTCTTATTATCTGCATTTGTGTGTGCATGTTTATTTATTTAAATCAATAAAAATACAAAAATATGTCGCATTTGCATTTTAAGATTTAATTGTACAATTAGGAGTAATTAAGTGTGTTTTACAAAAATGAAAATCACAAAAAATAATGTACTTTGTATTTTTAACATTTAAGGTCTAGTTGTGTGATTTTATTTTAAATTGGTATTTAATTATGTGTGTTAATTATTAGTAGAAGTTAATTAGTATTTTATAAGTTAATTTGATTTTTGTAATGTAATTTAGAATTTTGCTTTTCATAATTAAGGAAGTAAAAAGAAAAAGAAGAAAAAGAGATAAATGGAAAAGAGGTCTCATTTCGGCTGTTCACTCAATACACATGCCTAAATCAATTTTTTACCCGGTCAAAACCCCCCCTTTACCCAAACGAAACCAGCCCAAAACACCCATATACCCGGTCCAATTTGATCCGTCTCAGAGACCAGCCAAACGACGCCGTTTCAA
>MU702053.1:82396-101257 GCA_026770625.1 Nicotiana glauca | reverse complement strand
AATTCCCCCCCCCCCGTATATAAATACGTAACCATACCCATACCCCAAAGCTAACCCCCCTTCCCTTCGTCTCTAATGATCAGAGACAGGCCCAGCACCCTCCGCCATACTCCGCCATCGACCACCCACCGGAAATCGCCTCACGGCGGTTCCGGTGGTCCAAACAACCCCATCTTTACACCACTGAACCCCCACAACCTCCCCATTTCAACCATCCTATCAGTTTTCCTCGAATCTCAACGTATCTCTTCAAATATTAGATTGAAGAAATCGACTTCAAACCCTAGGTCGTCTATGTGACACCAAATTAACACCATACCACCACTGGACCTCCCTCACCACTAAAATGACATTGGTTTCCCTCGAATCCCAATCCCTTCCTCGAATTTCAATTTTTAGCCAAGAATCCGAGCGCTGCCACAAGATCCTTTGGTGGCGGCGCCAAACCTAAACCCTCCCCAAGTCACACCCCTGAACCTCTAGACTACCCTCGTCACAAATCCTATGAGGTTTCAGCTCGAATCGAGCTGGAATTTGTCAAATGTTAAACCAACTGGACGAGACCTAAAGAGCCAAAACCTGGAACCTGCCTGAGTAAAGGGGAAATTTGAGGCTCTTAATCGACCTTAGTCGAGTGTTTTCAGTCGAGAACACTCGATTAAGGTCCGTTTGGACCTCAAAAGTTCAAGTCAAGGTTCCAAATGGGAACTGTGCGGAATTTAGCCTGTAATTTTGCGGTATTTTCCTTCTTTTTCTTTTCTATTTTTGTTGTTGTTTATCTGTTTAAGCTTCATTGTATTTCATCATCTTTTCAATTTATTTCTTTCTTCTCCTTCGGACCTTTTTCTGGCCCAGTTTTTCTCATGTGGTTGTTATAAGCTGTTTGAACCAATTGAATATGTGTGCCCGTTAGTTTGATTTTAAAGACAGTAAATTCTTGTGCAAAACTGTGACTATTCCTATTAGTTGTTGCTGGTACTATTGTTTCTAATTGTTTCAGTTTCCCTTCTCTTTGTTGTTCGCCATTTTGCATATGAATGCAGTTTGTTCTCGCTCAGTGTATTTACAATGTTCAGGTGTTCTCGTTTAGGTTTTATGTTAATTCATTCCCTGTATCTATACCAATTGTTACCTGAATAGTTCAAAATGGTTATGTCCTGATTTATTGTGATGCTATTTGATCTGATTAGGGGTTTTAGTTTGAACTATTGATTGAATTTGATAGGCTGAATTGGTTATAGCTGGGGTGTTTTGAGTTTAGATTCAATTCATTTGTTTCAGTGATTAATTAAGGATTAGTCTAGGTTAATCAGTGATTAAAGTCCTTGTTAGGAATTGGTTATAGCTGTGGGTTTGGGACAGATTGAAGGGGAATTGGGGTAGGATAGGAATTTCAGGGCATCAGGGGGGGTAAATTGGGAATTGAAAATTGGGAAGAATTGTTTAAGTTGAGTACTCTGTCAGTAAAGTACCAATATAATCATTAAACTAATGTTTGGTTTAATGATAGTCGGGAACAAGGCATAGTGGTATGGACAATTTTAAGGAAAAATGATTAAACAAATAAGACCCATACTTAATTGAATTTAAACAGTGAATTAGACATATAGTAGTGGGCAGAATCAGGGAATAAGATGGGTTCATTTACTTTCTTAATAGGTTAGTGCTCCTAAGAGCTGGAATATGATGGGGAAAATACATTTCTTAATAACCTAAGTGCTAAAACAGGATGGAAAGTAGATAACATGGGGGTAATAATAAAAATCTAAAGGAGTACACATGGGAGGGAATATACAAGTTGTAAAGAAAAAGTGTTTAAAGAAAAAAGGGAGCAAAACTTGTTCTTTAAATAGAGGAGGGGATACAGATAGACAAGTGTGGAAAAGAGGAGAGAGTATATAGTCTAAAGAATTCATAGAAGAATACTTCCAGACCTTGAGAAAGAGAGAGCTAAGGCATTGGTGTTCTTTGTCAGATTGAAAAAAACAGAGACTTGGAAAGCATAAGAGTGATAAACTGGTTCTTAAAACTGAGGACCTCCTATTCCATTAAAACCTGAAGTGAAATTCTTGATTTTTAGCTATTGAGTTGTATTTTCGAGTTCAGTTTGGTTTACTGAAGTATTTGAGGTTCATTGGTTGATTTTCTGTTGATTTTGGGGTTCAATTAGTTGCTTGGGGTTATTTGTTGATTGTTGTTTGGTTTTACAACTGGTTCTAGGCTGTGGTCGAGTGTTATTTTGGTTTTAAAGCTGGGTTTTGAGTTGTACTGGATTCCAAGCTGTGTTAATTACTTCATCTGTTGTTGCTGGTTACTGCTGTTGTGGAGGCTGTTATCTGATGCTGCTGATCTTCTTCTTCTTCTTCTTCTTCTTCTTCTTCTTCTTCTTCTTCTTCTTCTTCTTCTTCTTCTTCTTCTTCTTCTTCTTCTTCTTCTTCTTCTTCTATTTCCATATCCGGGTACAAGTTCAAACTCCTCGTAACATGTAGTTAAGTGGATTGAATCAAATGGAAAAGGCTTCTAAGTTTGCTGCTGGTTGACCCTGTTTTCCCCTGCTTCATTTACATATTAGTCGATAAGTTAGCTCATTTAAAGTTGAATAGTATAATGTTATAATTCTATTAGGGTAATCTGTATGACTGAACTAAGAACTAGGGTTGTATATGGGACATTAACTATAGTTTACATTAATACATGCGCTAGCATCTAATATTTAATTTCTGCAGTAAAACTGGGCTGTAATTAGAGCTGTTTCGGGCTGGACTGGGTTGTAAAAATTGAAGTTTGAATTCAGCCTTTCTATGGTAGTAACTTAGTGTAGTATAACTCGAATCACATCATGAACGTGTGTTCAATTTCAGTAACAGTTTCAGTAGTTCAGTTTTAATATAGTTATCTTGAATCAACCTAAAATAATGGGACTACCTTGTGTCATCACAATTATGTTTCCAGTATGCTTGGGCCTACTATACTCGTTTAGGCTTACTTTTAGTTTAATCTAAGCAGGAAATATGGAATTCAAATGATCAATGTTTCGTAAATTTGAATAGGTGAATAACGTCTGCCCTTGTTGTAAATTGTTAAACACATTTTGAATATTTTTGGAACAATTTCGGTGTGAATTTAGCCTAATTAAATCGAGGCCTCATTTGGCCTAGCAATTGGCCTGTCTTCAGGCAGCTTGGGCTTCAACATTATAACAAGTGGCCCAGGTCCTGACCTGAATTATGTGTTCGTTCGAACCTGGGCCATGCCTACGATTGGCCGCCTCTTATGCAAACCTGGGGCTCTAATCTTTTATATGAGCCATTTTAAGGCCCAAAAGGGGGCTAAGAGTTTATAAACCGAATATAGTGACTCTTAAGGAATGTGAATTAATTAGGACATTTTCTTTGTTTTTAGAGACAAATAATATAGAAAAATTATAGCCTACTTTAGGGTGGACCTTTAAATAAAAAAATTAGTCGAGCCTCGCCAAATAAAACGCATAAATTGTGGGGCCCTCAATAAATGGCTATAATAAATACTTAAATTTCGGTAAGGGCCGTTTAGCGAATTTCACGACCTTCCCCAAAATAACAACGCGTTAGTCTCTTTAGGCGCGTATTTAATAACATTACCTCCCTAAATACGGATGCACATTTATGTGACCCAAATCTAAATATCAACGGAGCCGAAATATTTCAACAACCATGGGTGCATTGATGTGACGTGATTCGAGATGTATTTTCACGACGTTGCAATTCTCGTTATAAAATAAAAATAAATAAAATCGGTTAGAGTAAAAATTTGCACATAGGTTCATAATTGTTAAAATCAGATAATTTAAGATGAATATAACCGTTGAGTGACCGTGCTAGAACCACGGAACTCGGAAATGCCTAACACCTTCTCCCGGGTTAACAAAATTCCTTATCCGGATTTCTGATTCGCGGACTGTTAAACAGAGTCATTCTTTTCCTCGATTCGGGATTCAACCGGTGACTTGGGACACCATAAATCTCTCAAGTGGCGACTCTGAATCTCTTAATAAACGAATCCCGTTTCGATTGTCCTTTAATTAGAAAAACTCCCTCTACGCCCCTGCGAGCGCAGGTAAAAAGGATGTGTGACATCGGCGTTGAGTAATTATGCTCGGCGTTGAGTAATTATAAGTAGGCCATAATCCAAAGGGTTAGCCAAATATCTTCTGCGAAGATGGTATCGAAGTAGGCCATGAGATCTGATTCGTTGAAACAAGAGAAATATTCATGGATAAAGACTGAAGTTGGGAGAGAGAGAGTAGACAAAAATTTGAAAGAATGAGAGAGAAAAATTATACAAAGCATATTTTATGGCTTAATGGTAGGAGATGACCATAAATATATATTTGGCTATAAAAATCAAAATGTAGCTATGGAATATAATTTTTTAAAAGGCTATTTATATAAAATAAATAAGGTATCAACCTTTGGCTATAGGAGGTAAAAATTTCTACTTTTATTGGTAAAATTTCTAATGTTGTCTTTTTGTATTTAGTTTTGATTAATAAAATTATAATTCCATTAAAAGTATTTTATTATTTATCTAAATGTTGCTAGTTTGATATAAAAATTTTGGTATATCACTTATCGGCAAAAAAAAATGTTGACGTGTTTAAAATCTGAACATTCTTAATGAAACTCCCGGCTACGCCACTGCAGAGGGCTACTCGGAGCTAAAATTTTAATGAGTTCTAAATTTTAACTATAACGACTTTAACCACTAATAATTAATTTTATATTTGATAAATTTTTTAATATAAAATTATTATTTATGTAATAACTATTGAGTTTAGTCGAGTCCATACACAAGCTTCTGGCTCATTCCAGGGGCATCAAAATTCAACGGATTATGTTTTTGATAGCTAGAGATTTATCTCTGTTTGTGTTGTGACATGTAATATGAAAGTTATGGGAAATTGAAATATAGTTGCAACATTCACTTTCTTATCTGAATTTCTATTCCTAAATTTTATTTTATTTTCTACTTAAGAGTGTCTTGGCATTCGGCCTATTTTTTTCAACCTAAATTCTCACTTTCTAGCTTTCTTCTTGAGTCCATTTCTCAAAGTCCACTTAACTAATGAAAATTATATGGGGTCAAATTTGGCCCTATACGTCTCTTCGTCGAAGGGTACGTCCAGTAAGTATACGTCTCTACGCCGAAGGGTACGGCTCGGACGTAAGGATGAAGGCGACGTCAGTCAGAACTCGGTGCCCTCGTTAGGAGGACGTCGACCACTTTTTGTATTTTTTTAATTATTATTCCAAGGAAGGCCTTTCCCTATATAATTCCCATTGTAATAGGACATCAGTGTTATTCTTGAATAATACAACTCTCTCATTTTCTCCTACTCTCTCTCTATCTCTATCTCTAATAAACATCTTCTCTTGAGTTCATAATATCATCTTACAATATTAGATCTACAACAACAACATCATTCTTACATCTCTGGGTCTATTATATTTGATTACGATTTACCCTTTCATATTTTTGATTGTTTTCTAGCTTACAAAGTATATTCTTAACTTTTGAGCCAAATAATTTGGCGCCGTCTGTGGGGATTTCGAGAATCAAAATCATAGTATCCACCTAGAGATTAACCAACTACCTTTCTCTACACCACACGAAAATAAAAGATGGCCGAAAACAACACTAGATCGAAAGCTAGTGGGCGTCACAGCCAATCTTCTTGGTCCTCTCAACGAGGCCAGTGACGATGTCATCACAAATGCATCCCCCAGCATCACACCAGGTGCAGAGATCTCATCTTCCCCATCCGAAGATCTGACGATCTTGCACGAAAAGGGAGATTCCACGTCTGCTGCTAAAGAAGCACCCTCGGTGGTTAAAAAGCTATTGGAAGAGTGGATAACAAGCACCCTAAGTGGCTTGGTTGAGAAATCACCGCAAGGCAACATCAGGCGTGTACTGATAGTAAACACCACCGCTGCCATGGGAGAACCTGAGGTTATACAAGTAAATAACCAACCCATTGAGGCACAGATCAGCGATGGTACGCTAACAGCTATCCTAAAGAAGATGGAAGAAATGGAAAATGAAAACAAGGCACTCCGCGACCAAATAAAGGAACACCAGGGGAGGATCGACAAGATCCCCGGAGCTCCCAAGTTGCTACCAAAATGCGACGTGGGAAGGTTCGTAGAACAACCATACACTGAAGAAGTTGCCCCTTACTCTATCCCGAAGACCTTCAAGATGCCTCCCTACTTGAGGGTGTACGAGGGAACCACCGATCTCGAGGACCATATAATCTACTACGTCACTGCTGTGAAGGGCAACGACCTATCAAAAGAACAGGTACCATCGGTGTTGCTGAAGAAGTTTGGCGAGACATTGACAGGAGGGGCCTTGACATGGTACTCTCAGTTACCAGCTAAGGCAATATCAACATTCGAGGAAATGGCGAATAAGTTCGTCACCGCCTATGCGGGTGCGAAGAAAGCAGAAGCAAGGGTCAATGACATCTTTACCGTCAAACAAACCACAGGAGAAGGGCTCAGGGACTTCCTAGCCAGGTTTAACATGGTAAGGATGAGTCTGCCAAATGTATCGGAAGGTATGGCGATCGCCGCTTTCTAGAACGGGCTAAGCAGGGACGGTTCGAGGGCGACCAAGAAGCTGCTGAGTCGCCTCATGAAATATCCCCTACCACATGGGAGGAAATCCACAACGCCTATTGCGCCGAGGTATGAGCGGACGAGGATGATCTCAATGGGCCAACTCAACGGCTAACGGCGATACACTTAGAAACAAGGAGAGATCGATGCAACGAAGGACGGCGAGAACAACTCCCACGCTCCAACAGAGACCGACATCATACATACACCAGATCCTCCCATCCTCCACCCAGACATACGGATGTGTTACAGCGACACGTCGACCGACTCCGAAGCGAAAGAGGTACGCCTCCCTTATTATCCGCACATAACTTTTGCGTGTCTCCTTCAGAAATAGTATACGCACTGGAGAAGCTGGGCACCAAGGTGCAGTGGTCGCAGAAGATGAAATTGGACCCTGCCATAAGGAAATCAAACGTCCTATGTGAGTTCCATCAGAAACGGGGATGTCACGACCCAGATTTCCCACTATCGGGATCGTGATGGTGCCTACTCGTGGTAGCTAGGCAAGCCTACTCAATTACCTTTCCATCACTAAACAATTATTTTAACAGTTCATAGCATCAATATAGAACATGAAATTTAATAATAACAATAGCGGAAGTCTGATTTATAAATACGAATCAAAACATGGAACAATTATTAATAGCCTCTACCCAAGATTTGGTGTCACAGTACTCACGAACTACTAAGAATATACTAAATACAAAGGTCTGAAATAATATATATAAGCAGTCTGTCTCGAAAACAATGAGGCAACAGTCTAAAAGAGAACATAAAGAAGAGACACTGGGCCTGCGGACGCCTGTAAGGCTACCTCAGTCTCGTCAAAATGCAATCCTGCTCCCGCACTAATGCTGCTGCTGCTCCTCAAAACCTGGACCTGTGCAAAAATGCACAGAAGTGTAGCATCAACACAACCGACCCCATGTGCTGGTAAGTGTCTAGCCTAACCCCGACGAAGTAGTGACGAGGCTAGACTGGACACCACATAAACCTGTGCAGTTATAAATATACAGCGGAAAATCAAATACAAGGAAATTAACAACATGGGAGGAGAAACATGCTATGGGGAGATACAATATTAACAGTAATCCCAAGTAGCAAAATTAAAGTAGCTTAGATTCACAATGAACAAGGAATCAATATTCAATACAAACACATGGTATCAATAACTGTTGCGGCGTGAAACCCGCTCCATAATTACCATTGTTGCGGCGTGCAACCTGATCCACAAATACCACTGTTGCGCCGTGCAACCCGACACATACCATTTATCAGGTATCATTGTTGCGGCGCGCAACTCGATCCTCATATATTATTGTTGCGGCGCGCAACCCGCTCCATATCATTTAACAGTCTGACTCCCCAAACAACAGTCACAATTAAGGGGCATGAAAATAAGCAATTAGTTGACAAATCCCGGCAAGGGAAGGAAACCAACAAGTTCAACCAAACATCATGACAAAGGAATAATCAACAACGCTTTCTCTTCCTTAACTTTCTTATCTTATAATCCATTCTACCATTTGAACCAACGCCCCAAAGAATCAAGTTATTTCATACACTTTCAATATTTGTATCACAATTCGAGCCAATTCTCCTAGGGATCAAATAATCATATCCCCGTTCACATGCTATTCACAACATATAGAAATCCTCCAATAAATATGAAATTCACAACCAATTCTTGATAATCACATTATAAGGACTCACGGTCATGCTAGACACCAATCTATAAATACTCGTCACCATGCCTATACATCATACTCGATCACATAGAAATTAGCAACAAGACTCAACTCATATTCCCTCAAGCTAGGGTTAAACCAAACACTTACCTCAAAGCCTTGAAATCCACTTAATCCTCAAATGTTGCTTTACCTCGCGGTTCCACCTCCAATTCGCTTGAATCTAATCACAAATTGCTCAATTACTTTAATAAACACTATATGAATCAATTTGAATGCATAAAAATGATTTTCCCAAGTTTTTCCCAAAATTTCCGAAAATGCCCCCGGGCCCACATGGTCAAGACCTGAGGTTCGGACCAAACCTGAACCAGAACCGGGGGAGGATGAGAGGAAAAGGGGATCAAAATCCGGTTACCAATTCCCCCACGAATTCAAATATATAATTTTTTTTGAAATCGGATCTCAAATCGAGGTCCAACTCCCCAATTTATAGAAAACCTAGGTTCTACCCAAAAACCCCAATTTCACCCATGAAAATCCTTGATTTGAAGTGGAAAACATGTTTAATGATGTTAAATGTTGAAATAATTGAGTAAAAATCAACTTACAAGTGATTTGGGATGAAGTTTGCTCTTGAAAAATCGCCTATGGTGTTTGGGTTTTGAAAGAATGGTGAAAAGTGATGAAAATTTGACTAAGTATAAAATTTGCTGGGCTGCGGATATGGGAAATGCGAACATAGGTTCGCATTTGTGAACAGTACAGGCTTGGGATTTGTGACATTTTAGTTCGCATTTGCGAACTTGGGTCTGGAGGCAGCTTTCGCATTTGCGGCCTTTCCATCGCATTTGCGATAGCCACCACTTCGCATTTGCGAGCCTCTTGTCGCATTTGCGAACACAGAAGGGGGAGGGGACTATCGTATTTGCGAACAACCCTGTCTCATTTACGACATATACAGGGCCTCCATTTTATCGCATTTGCAATCAAGTAGTCGCATTTGCGATATCGCATTTGCGATTACTTCTTCGCAAATGCGAAAATACCAGAGCTGGGAATACCAGATTTTCAAAACATGAGAAATGCAATCCGATGCCTATCCAAAACTCACCCGATCCCTCGGGGCTCCAAACCAAACATGTACACAACCTCAAAAACATCCTATGGACTTACTCGTGCGATCAAATCGCTCAAATAACATCAAAATCATTGAATCAAGCCCCAGATTCATCATTTTTTCATTATAACTTCATAAACTTCAAACTTTAGATATTTAGGTCCGAAACACATCAAATGACGTCCGATTTCGACCAAACTTTACAGAAAGCGCTTAAACAATATATAAGACTTGTACCGGGCGTCGGAACTAAAATACGAGCCCGATACCATAGTCTTTTGATCAATTTTTATTTTTATTTTCCTTATTAATTTCAGAAAAACAATTTCACAGAAAAATTCTTTCCTTGGGCTCTAGACCTCGGAATTCGACTCCGGGCACATGCCCAAGTCTCATATTTTTCTACGGACCTTCCAGGACCGTTCAATCTCGGGTCCGAGTCCGTTTACCCAAAAAGTTGACCAAAGTCAACTTTAATCATATTAATATCAAAATTCTTCAAATATTTCACAGAATTCACATATTTCCACATAAAAGTTTTCCGACTACTTGCCCGGACTGCGCACGCCAATCGAGGCAGGTAAAAATAAGGTTTTCAAGACCTCGGAGGCACGGAGTGGATGAGGAAATAGGTGATGACCCTTTTGGTCGTCACATCCTCCACCTCTAAAACAACCGTTCGTCCTCGAACGGACAAAAGAAGGAAGTACCTAAGTCGGGGAACAGATGTGGATAACGGCTCTGCATATCAGACTCGGATTCCCAGGTCGAGGCCTCAGGGGGCTGACCTCTCCACTGAACACGAACAGAGGGAAACCTCCTAGATCTCAACTGACGAGCCTGCCGATCTAGGATAGATACCGGCTCCTCCTCATAAGACAAATCCTTGTCCAACTGGACAGTGCTGATGTCTAACACATGGGTAGGATCGCCGTGATACCTCCGAAGCATAGACGCGTGAAAAACTAGATGCACGACTGATAAGTTAGGTGGCAATGCAAGTCTGTAAGCCACCTTTCCTACTTGATCAAGAATCTCAAACGGGCCAATGTACCTAGGGCTAAGCTTGCCCCTCTTTCCGAACCTCATCACGCCCTTCATAGGCGACACCCGAAGCAATACCCGCTCACCAACCACAAAAGATATGTCTCGGACCTTACGGTCTGCATAACTCTTCTTCCTAGACTGAGCTGAACGAAGCCTCTCCTGAATGATCTTGACCTTATCTAAGGCCTCCTAAACTAAGTCTGTACCTAATAACCGAGCCTCTCCCGGTTCAAACCATCTGACTGGAGACCGACATCGCCTACCATACAACGCCTCAAATGGAGCTATCTGAATGCTGGACTGGTAGCTGTTGTTGTAGGCGAACTCTACTAAAGGTAAAAACTGGTCCCACGAGCCTCCAAAATCAATGATACAAGCTTGGAGCATATCCTCCAAAATCTATATGGTCCTGCTCGGACTGACCGTCTATCTGAGGATGGAATGTTGTGCTCAACTGCACCTGGGTGCCCAACTCTTGCTGAACCGCTCTCCAGAAGCGCGAGGTAAACTGCGTACCCCGGTCCGAAATGATGGATACCGGCACACCATGAAGACGGACAATCTCCCTGATATAAATCTCAGCTAACCTCTCGGATGGATAGGAGACTGCCACTGGAATGAAATGCGCTGACTTGGTCAGCCTATCAACAATGACCCAAATAGCATCAAACTTCTTTCGAGTCAACGGAAGTCCAGTAATGAAATCCATGGTAATCCTCTCCTACTTCCACTCGGGAAGCTCAATCCTCTGAAACATACCACCGGGCCTTTGATGCTCATACTTGACCTGCTGACAGTTCAAACACCGAGCCACATACGCAACAATATCCTTCTTCATCCTACCCCACCAATAATGCTGCCGCAAGTCCTGATACATCTTCACGGCGCCCGGGTGAATAGAATACCGAGAACTATGGGCCTCCGTTAAGATCAACTCTCGAATCCCATCAACATTAGGCACACAAACTCGCCGCTGCAATCTCAAAACACCATCATCATCTAAGCTCACCTTCGTGGCACCTCCACACTGCACCGTGTCTCTCTGGACACACAAATGGGGATCATCAAACTGCCGATCACGGATACGCTCCAATAGAGAAGAACAAGTGACCTTGCAAGCTAACACTTTGCTAGGCTCAGAAATATCTAATCTCACCAATCAATTGGCCAAAGCCTGAACATCTAAAGCAAGCAGTCTCTGGCTGGCCGGGATATACGCAAGACTACCCATGCTGGCGGACTTCCTACTCAATGCATCGGCCACCACATTGGCCTTACCCGGGTGATACAAGATAGTAACATCATAATCTTTCAACAACTCTAACCACCTTCGCTGCCTCACATTCAACTCTTTCTACTTGAACAGGTAGTGAAGGCTTTTGTGATCCGTGTACACCTCACACGTCATGCCAGATAGATAATGCCTCCAAATTTTCAAAGCATGAACCACAGCTGCCAACTCTAGATCACGAACCGGATAATTCTTCTCGTGGACCTTCAACTGTCTCGAAGCATAGGCAATGACTTTGCCATCCTGCATCAATACTGCTCCAAGCCTAATACGGGACACATCACAATAGACTGTGTAAGGCCCTGAACCCGTGGGCAAAACCAATACCGGTGCCGTAGTTAGAGCTGTCTTGAGCTTCTGAAAGATCGCTTCACACTCATCTGATCATC
Organism: Nicotiana glauca; assembly: GCA_026770625.1. NCBI lineage: Eukaryota > Viridiplantae > Streptophyta > Magnoliopsida > Solanales > Solanaceae > Nicotiana > Nicotiana glauca. The sequence continues at coordinate 89,057 of MU702053.1, read as the reverse complement.
TGAACTGGGCACCCTTCGGGGTCAATCTGGTCATCGGGGCTGCAATACAAGAAAATCCCTCTACGAACCGACGGTAATAACCTGCTAACCCCAAGAAGCTCCGAATCACGGTCACTGAAGCTGGTCGAGGCCAATTCTTGACCGCCTAAATCTTCTTCGGATCCACCTGAATACCCTCTGCTGATACAATATGACCCAGAAATGCAACCGAACTCAACCAGAACTCGCACTTCAAAAACTTAGCATATAACTGACTATCCTTCAGAGTCAGAAGACCACTCTGAGGTGTTGCTCGTGCTCTTCCTGGCTGCGGGAGTACACCAGAATATCATCAATAAAGACTATCACGAATAAGTCTAGATATGTCCTGAACACTCAGTTCATCAACTTCATAAACGCTGCTGGGGCATTGGTCAACCCAAATAACATGACTAAAAACTCATAGTACCCATACCGAGTGCGGAATGCTGTCTTAGGGACATCAGACGCCCTAATCTTCAGCTGATGGTAACCAGATCTCAAGTCTATCTTTGAAAACACCTTTGCCCCCTGCAGCTGGTCAAACAAATCATCAATCCTTGGCAGTGGATACTTGTTCTTTATCGTCACCCTGTTCAACTGCCGGTAATCAATACACATCCGCATCGAACCATCTTTCTTCTTCACAAATAACACCGTAGCACCCCAAGGAGAAACACTAGGCCTGATAAAACCCTTCTCTAGTAAATCATGCAACTGGTCTTTTAACTCCTTCAACTCTGGCGGGGCCATGCGGTACGGAGGAATAAAAATAGGCTGCATGCCTGGAGCTAGATCAATACATAAATCAATATCTCTGTCGGGCGGCATACCCGGCAGGTCTGAAGGGAAAACCTCGGGAAACTCTCGAATAATAGGAACAGAGTCAATAGAAGGAACCTCTGCGCTGGAGTCGCGAACATACGCCAGATAAGCCAAACACCCCTTCTCGACCATGCGTCGAGCCTTAACATATGAAATAACACTGCGGGTGGCATGACCTGGGGTCCCTCTCCACTCTAGTCAGGGCAATGCTGGCAAGGCCAAGGTCACGGTCTTGGCGTGACAGTCTAAGATAGCATGATACGGGGACAACTAATCCATCCTTAATATGACGTCAAAATCCACCATATCTAAAAGCAATAAATCAACACGGGACTCAATACCCTCAAACACAACCACACAGGAACGATGCACCCGATTGACTACTATGGAGTCACCCACCGGTGTAGATACATAAACAGGAATGTCCAAAGCATAACTAGACATAGCCAAGCAGGGTGCAAAATAAGACGACACATATGAATATATAGACACAGGGTCAAATAGCACTGACGCATCTCTATCACAAACCAGAATAGTACCTGTAATAATAGTATCTGGCGACTCGGCCTGGTCTGGCTGGCAAAGCATAAGACCAGGGCTTAGCCCCACCTCCCTGAACCACGTCTATGGGACGATCGGCTACCAGCTGACCCCTACCTCTGGCGGTCCGGCCTCCACCTCTACGGTCTCGACCTCCACCTCTATGATCCCTACCCCTGCCCCTGGCTGGCTGGGCAGGTTGTGGGTCACCCGTTGCCTGAATCATGTGGCGTGGACCCTGCTGCTGCGATTATGTACCCCTCAGTCTCGGGCAAGCTCTCCTGATGTGACCATACTCACCACACTCATAACATCCCTCCCTATAATGAGACTGGCTCTAACGACCCAAATGACCTCCACGAAAGCTCTGAAGAGGTTGTGCACTTATGGGAGCTGGCGGTGCACTGAGTGACTGCTGATTGGAATACTGACCACGAAAACCACGATCACCTGGGACACCCTGCGAAGCCTGAAGGGCTGACTGAAAGGGCTTGGAAGGCTTACCTCTATCATAAGAATCTCTGCCTCCAGATGAGGCACCACCGAATCGACATGAGTGATGGGGTTTCTTGTCTGCCCTATGACCACCCCCCTGTGGCAGAACCATCTCGATCCTCCAGGCCACATTGGCCGCCTCCTGAAAAGTAATGTCACTACCCGCCTCTCTGGCCATCTGAAGACGAATTGGCTGGATCAAACCATTAATAAATCTCCTCACCCTCTCCCTCTCAGTGGGGAGTATGACGAGGGCATGGTGAGCTAGATTGATAAATCGGGTCTCATACTGTGTGACTGTCATAGACCCCTGCTGGAGGTGCTCAAACTGCCTCCGTTAAGCATCCCTCTGAGTAACGGGAAGAAACTTCTCTAGAAACAACTCTGAAAATTGATCACAAGTCAAAGGTGGTGACCCTGCTGGTCTGGCTAAGCAGTAATCCCTCCACCAAGTCTTGGCAGATCCAGATAGGCAAGAAGCCGCAAAATCAACTCCATTGGACTCCACAATGCCCATGTTCCGAAGAACCTCGTGGCAGCTATATAAGAAATCCTGGGGGTCCTCAGAAGAAGCTCCGCTGAATGTAGCAGTGAAGAGCTTGGTGAACCTGTCCAGCCTCCACAAAGCATCTGCGGACATAGCCGCTCCATCACCGGCCTGTGCAACTACCCCCGGCTGAACTGCCATAGTTGTCTGAACCGGTGGAATCTGAGTCTAAGGAGCTACTTGCTTCGGAGTACGTGCAGCAGGAGTTTGGGCCCCTCCTCCAGCCTGAGAAGTGGCTGCTGCTACAGGAAGCAATCCTGCTCAGGTGACACTCTCCATGAGGCCAACCAACCAGACCAAGGCGTCTTGAAGAACTGGGGTAGCAANTGATCGATGGATGAGGAAGCACGTGTTCTCGCCATCTACGAAAGAACAGAGTAGAAATTCAATCAGCATTGGGAAACCAAATCGCACGACAAGAAAGAACAAATGAGAGATTTTTCCTAACTCAGTAGCCCCTGGGGAGCGAGTACAGACGTCTCCGTACCGACCCCTCAGACTCTACTAAGTTTGTCCATGAGTTGTGAGACCTATGTAACCTAGTGCTCTGATACCAACTTGTCACGAACCAGATTTCCCACCATCGGGATCGTGATGGCGCCTACTCGTGGTAGCTAGGCAAGCCTACTCAATTACCTTTCCATCACTAAACAATTATTTTAACAGTTCATAGCATCAATATAGAAATAGAAATTTAATAAGAACAATAGCGGAAGTCTGATTTATAAATACGAATCAAAATGCGGAACAGTCATTAATAGCCTCTACCCAAGATTTGGTGTCACAGTACTCACGAACTACTACTAAATACAATATTTTGAAAGAATATATAAGCTGTCTGTCTCGAAAACAATGAGGCAACAGTCTAAAAGAGAACATAAAGAAGAGACGCCGAGCCTGCGGACGCGTGCAAGGCTACCTCGGTCTCGTAAAAATGCAATCCTGCTCCCGCACTAATGCTGCTGCTGCTCCTCAAAACCTGGAACAGTTCAAAAATGCACATAAGTGGAGCATCAGCACAACCGACCCCATGTGCTGGTAAGTGTCTAGCCTAACCCCGGCGAAGTAGTGACGAGGCTAGACTGGACACCACATAAACCTGTGCAGTTATAAATATACAGTGGAAAATCGAATACAAGGCAATTAACAACATGGAAGGAGAAACATGCTATGGGAAGATACAATATTAACAGTAATCCCAAGTAACAAAATTAAAGTAGCTTAGATTCACAATGAACAAGGAATCAGTATTCAATACAAACACATGGTATCAATAACTGTTGCGGCGTGCAACCCGCTCCATAATTACCATTGTTGCGGCGTGCAACCCGATCCACAAATACCACTGTTGCGCCGTGCAACTCGACCCATACCATTTATCAGGTATCATTGTTGCGGCGCGTAACTCGATTCTCATATATTATGTTGTGGCACGCAACCCGCTCCATATCATTTAACAGTCTGACTCCCCAAACAACAGTCACAATTAAGGGGCATGAAAGTAAGCAATTAGTTGACAAATCCCAGCAAGGGAAGGAAACCAACAAGTTTAACCAAACGTCCCGGCAAGGGAATAATCAACAATGCTTTATCTTTCTTAACTTTCTTATCTTATAATCCACTCTACCATTTGAGCCAACGCTCAAAAGAATCAAGTTATTTCATACACTTTCAATATTTGTATCACAATTCGAGCCAATGCTCCTAGGTATCAAATGATCATATCCCCGTTCACATGCCATTCACAACATATAGAAATCCTCCAATAAATATGAAATTCACAACCAATTCTTGATAATCGCATTATAAGGACTCACGGTCATGCTAGACACCAATGTATAGATACTCGTCACCATGCCTATACGTCGTACTCGATCACATAGAAATTAGCAACAAGACTCAACTCATATTCCCTCAAGCTAGGGTTAAACCAAACACTTACCTCAAAGCCTTGAAATCCACTTAATATTCAACTATCGCTTTACCTCGCGGTTCCACCTCCAATTCGCTCAAATCTAATCACTAATTGCTCAATTACTTTAATAAACACTATATGAATCAATTTGAATGCATAAAAATGATTTTCCCAAGCTTTTCCCAAAATTTCCAAAAATGCCCCCGGGCGCACGTGGTCAAGACCCGAGGTTCGGACCAAAATCCGGTTACCCATTCCCCCACGAATTCAAATATGTAATTTGTTTTGAAATCGAACCTCAAATCGAGGTCCAACTCCCCAATTTATAGAAAACCTAGGTTCTACCCAAAAACCCCAATTTCACCCATGAAAATCCTTGATTTTAAGTGGAAAACATGTTTAATGATGTTAAATATTGAAAGAATTGAGTAAAAATCAACTTACAAGTGATTTGGGATGAAGTTTGCTCTTGAAAAATCGCGTATGATGTTTGAGTTTTTAAAGAATGGTGAAAAGTGATGAAAATTCGACTAAGTATAAAATTTGCTGGGCTGCGGATATGGGAAATGCGAACATAGGTTCGCATTTGCGAACAGTACAGGCTTGGGATTTGCAACATTTTAGTTCGCATTTGCAAACTTGGGTCTGGAGGCAGCTTTCGCATTTGCGGCCTTTCCATCGCATTTGCGATGGCCACCACTTCGCATTTGCGAGCCTCTTGTCGCATTTGCGAACACAGAAGGGGGAGGGGATTATCGCATTTGCGAACATCCCTGTCGCACTTACGACATATACAGTGCCTCTATTTTATCGCATTTGCGATCAAGTAGTCGCATTTGCGATTACTTCTTCACAAATGCGAAAATACCATAGCTGGGAATACCCGATTTTCAAAACACGAGAAATACAATCCGATGCCTATCCAAAACTCACCCGAGCCCTCGGGGCTCCAAACCAAACATGTACACAATCTCAAAAACATCCTACGGACTTACTCGTGCGATCAAATCGCCCAAATAACGTCAAAATCATTGAATCAAGCCCCGAATTCATCATTTTTTCATTATAACTTCATAAACTTCAAACTTTAGATATTTAGGTCCGAAACACGTCAAATGACGTCCGATTTCGACCAAACTTTATAGCAGGCGCTTAAACAATATATAAGACTTGTACCGGGCATCGAAACCAAAATACGAGCCCGATACCACAGTCTTTTGATCAATTTTCATTTCCATTTTCCTTAATAATTTCAGAAAAACAATTTCACAGAAAAATTCTTTCCTTGGGCTCTAGACCTCGGAATTCGACTCCGGGCACATGCCCGAGTCCCATAATTTTCTACGGACCTTTCGGAACTGTCCAATCTTGGGTCCGGGTTCGTTTACCCAAAAAGTTGACCAAAGTCAACTTTAATCATATTAATATTAAAATTCTTCAAATTTTTCACAGAATTCACATATTTCCACATAAAAGTTTTTCGGCTACGCGCTCGGACTTCACACGCCAATCGAGGCAGGTAAAAATAAGGTTTTCAAGACCTCGAAGGCACGGAGTGGATGAGGAAGTAGGTGATGACCCTTTGGGTCGTCACAGGGGACACAAAATCGAAGACTGCATAGGCCTACGGCAAGAAGTGGTCAGAATGATGAACCAGGGATACCTGAGGGAATTACTCAACGACAAAGGGAAAATCAATTTTGCACGTGGATGGGAACAACCCCGCGGGCCGCCAAAAGCCGCCTTCCCCAACACGAACGATAAACATGATCGTCGGAGGCGGCGATGACTTAGTGATCAATCACGTCAAATTCGCCAACACACACAGACTGAAGCGGACCATCACCCATGAACGGTATGGCGACTTTGAAGATAGTATCACCTTCGATAAATCTGATGCCGACGGTTTGTCCTTACCTCACTATGATGCTTTAGTTATTACTTTTCATATCACTGATACGGATGTTAAAAGAGTCATGATCGATGACGGAAGTGGCGCCTATATTATCCACCCAAGGGTCCTTGCACAAATGAGACTCGAGGATAGGGTAATACCGCGCTGCATAACACTAACTGGTTTCAACAATGCAGTGGAACGGATGTGAGCACGTGATTTTTGCTCTCACGACAATTACTCCCAAAAGTATAAAATAAAATAGTTTTGTATCGCATTTGATTTCTGTGGATTGTGTGTTATCTTTCTTTAGCATCTTGTATGTGTGTTTATTTGTTTGAACTAATTAAAAAATACAAAAATACGTGTTGCATGCATTTTTAAATTAATTAACCATAAAGTGGTTAGAAGAGAAATTACAAAAAAA
>MU702053.1:9310-77419 GCA_026770625.1 Nicotiana glauca | reverse complement strand
TTAACAAACCATGTTCAAAACCCAACTATAACAACTCGTAAGCATGCAATTAACTAGGACATTTTCTTTATCGTTAGAGACAAGAATGAGTAGAGAATCATAGTTGCTTTAGGATCGGCCTTAATAAAAGAACGAGATGAGCCTCACCGTATTAAACACCTAAATGCGGGGCCCTCGATAATAGCTTATAAATACTTAGACTTGGAAAAGCCGTTTAGCAAATATCGCGGTTTTTTTCCCAAAGTTAATGAATGCGTAGAAGCTTTAGGTGCGAATAATAAACATTACATCCTTAAACCAGGGCGCACATTTATGTGACCCAAATCTAAATCTCAACGAAATCGAAATGTGTTAAAGGCCACAGGCGTACTGGTGCGGTGTGGCCCGAAATACAGTTCCATGACGTTGCAAATTTTCTTTTAAAATAATAAATAATAAAGGCGGTTTATTAGCCTTCAAATAATAAATGAGACGAGCCTCGCCAAATAATACGCAAATTGCGGGGCCCTCAATAGATGGTTATTTTAAATGCTCAGATTTCGGGACAGGCCGTTTAGCTAATTTTACGGCCTTCTCAAAATAATAATGTGTTAGTAGCTTTAAGCGCGCATTTAATTATGTTATTTCCCTAAACTCGGGTGCACATTTATGTGACCCAAATCCAAGTCCCAACGGAGTTGAAATATGTCAATAACCACGGGTACATTGATGTGACGTGGTTTTAGATGTGTTTTCACGACGTTGCAATTCCTTGTTAAAATCATAATAATAATAATAAAAGCGGTTAAAAATTAAAATTTGCACATAAGTTAAAGCATGTTATAAATCAGATAATTATGCTGAATATGGCAGTTGAGCGACCGTGCTAGAATCACGGAACTCGGGAATGCCTAACACCTTCTCCCGGGTTAACAGAATTCCTTATCCGGATTTCTGGTGCGCAGACTGTTAAATAGAGTCAAACCTTTCCTCGATTCGGGATTCAACCGGTGACTTGGGACACTATAAATCTCTCAAGTGGCGAATCTGAATTAAATAAATAAATCCTGTTTCGATCGTCCTTTAATTGGAAAAACTCCCTTCTACCATGCCCCTTCGCGGGGTGCGGTAGCGCCGAAAGGAGGTGTGACAACGGACATCCGGAGAAATAACACTGCCCGTCTTAGCGGGAGAAGTCACGCTGGAAGCAACTTTCCACGTGATGAACCAAGAAACGGCGTACAACGTCATCATAGGACGCCCGTGGATACACGCCATGCGAGCAGTTCCTTCAAGCCTTTACCAAGTGATCAAATTCCCTACCCCATGGGGAGTATTCAGAATTAGGGGAGAGCCATGCACCGCCCAGGAATGCTACAAAATAGCTCAAGATTGCGCCCACACCCAACAACTGAAGGGGGCGAGTGCGGAGGCATAGCAATTAGCCATGTAGGGGACTAAAGTCGACCCGATAGCGGACGCCATTAGAGATCCCGACGTCGTGGAAGCCTGTAAAGCAACGATCGAAGTTTTTGACCCAGTCCAATTGGACGACATCGACCCAGATAAGAAAACCTACATCAGCCACGGCCTCGCCAACCCAAGTAAGTATCGTGAATTCCTAACTAACCATGCATATCTATTTGCTTTCTCCCATTCAGATATGCCGGGGATTCCGCGAGACATCGCCACCCACAAGCTAAACATCGATCCATTAAATCCGCCCGTGCAGCAAATAAGAAGGAAATTCAATGCCGCAATCAATGAAGCGGTCAGCGAGGAAGTAGACAAACTACTTGCCAATGGCTCCATCAGGGAATCAAAGTACCCCCAATGGGTCACCAACGTCGTCATGGTCAAAAAGAAAAACGGGAAATGGAGAATGTGCGTAGAATGTCAAAAACAAAGCGTGCCCGAAGGATTCATTCCCACTACCTCACATCGACCAATTGATCGGCGCTACCGCAGGACATGAGCTATTGAGCTTCCTAGATGCCTACTCCGGCTACAATTAAATCATGATGGCCGAAGAGGATCAGGAGAAGACGACTTTCATCACCCATCAAGGGACTTATTGCTACAAGGTAATGCCTTTCGGGCTAAAAAATGCAGGGGCTACATACGAGAGACTGGTCACCAGGATGTTCAAAGAGAAGCTCGGTAAGACTATGGAAGTCTATATCGACGAAATGCTGGTGAAGTCGACAAGAAATGAGGATCACATCGACCACCTGAAGGAAGCCTTTGAAATATTGAGGAGGTACGGGATGAAACTGAACCCCGAGAAATGCGCCTTCGGTGTAGCCTCAGGGAAATTCTTAGGATTTCTCATATCATAACGAGGTATCGAGGTCAACCCAGATCAGATCAAGGCGATAGATGCAATACCTGAAATGCTGAACAGCAAAAAATAGGTGCAAAAGATGACAGGGTGAATAGCCACCCTATCTAGATTCATCTCGTGATCCTCCGACAGATGCCACAAATTTTTCAATGTACTGAGAAAGGACAATGGGTTACAGTGGAATGAGTAATGTGTCGAAGCCTTGGGAAAACTGAAGGCATACCTATCTTCGCCACCACTGCTGGCCAAAGCGAATCCGGGCGAGCCCCTGCTGGTGTATTTGGCCGTATCCGAGGTCGCTGTCAACGCAATATCTGTTCGAGAGACCAAAGGTACGCAATCCCCTATTTACTATATTAGCTAAACCTTAGTGGACGCCGAAACACGGTATCCATACCTTGAAAAATTAGCTCTGGCGTTGCTCGTAGCTTCACGGAAGCTCAGACCCTATTTTCAATGCAGCCCCATAAAAGTAGTGACAACCTTCCCCTTGAGAAGCGTCCTACATAAGACTGAGTTATCAGGCAGGCTCGCCAGATGGGCCATAGAGATCAGCGAGCACGATATCTCGTATTTCTCGAGAACTGCCATCAAGTCGCAAGTACTCGCTGACTTCGTAGCCGACTTCAGCGCAGAGATACTGCCATAGGCAGAACATGAGGCATATAGTGCCCCCTCCAACACCGACCTATGGGCTCTTTACACTGACGGTGCCGCTAATGCCTCGGGATCGGGATTGGGACTCGTTCTCGAGGTGCACACGGGCGAAATAATTTGCCAGTCCATACGATGCCCCGAGATGACTAACAACGAGGCCGAGTACGAGGCTGTTACTACAGGTATAAAACTAGCCATCAAGTATGGAGCTCGACGACTCGTTCTCCATTGCGACTCCCAACTCGTGGTGAACCAGGTCACTGGGACTTACCAAATCAAGGAGCAGAGATTACAAAAGTACCAGTCAGAAATCCACAGATTAATGACTAAGCTCGACGAGTGCCGCTTCGAACAGGTTCCAAGGGCGCGAAATGCCGAGGCAGACGGCCTAGTAAAACTGGCCGCAGCCACTAAAAACTTCGACAAAAAAAGCGTGGTCACCCTCTTTCATTCAGCCATTGATCATACTGAGGTACTCTCATTAAATTTGACTTGGGACTGGCGCAACCAGTTTGTGTCCTATTTGCAGGATGGAACACTCCCACCTAACAAAAAAGAAGCCAAGAAGCTCCGCGTACAGGCCGCCCGGTATTGCTTGATAAATCACGAGCTCTTCAAAAGGACTTTTGGCAGACCCTTGGCCAAGTGCCTAGGGCTGCACCAAATGACGCCAGTACTCGAAGAAGTACAGGAAGGTCACTGCGGTGCCCACACAGGCAACCTCGCCCTCGTGCGCTGCTTAATATGGGCCGACTACTATTGGCCAACTATGAAAAAAGATGTGGCGGAATATGTCCGCCGATGCGAACAATGCCAAAAGTACGCCCCCATGATACACCAACCAGGAGAGCCTCTCCACTCAGTCACTTCCCCATGGCCTTTCATCAAATGGGGAATGGACATAGTCGGTCCGCTACCAACAGAACGAGGAAAGGTACGATTTCTATTAGTTTTAATTGAATATTTTTTAAGGTGGGTGGAAGTAGGTGCGTACGTTCAAATACGCGAACAGGAAGTCATCGCTTTCATATGGAAAAATATCATCTGCCACTTCGGCATCCCCAAAGAAATCACCTGCGACAATGGACGACAGTTCATTGGCCAGAAGACAACAGAGTTCTTCGACAAATGGCATATTAAGCGAATACCCTCCACGCCATACCACCCCTCCGCCAACGACCAAGCAGAGTCGTCCAACAAAACGATACTAAACATACTGAAGAAGAGGCTCGAGGACGCCAAAGGGCTATGGCCTGAGCTACTACCGGAAGTGCTATGGGCACACCGAACCACGCCCAAATCCTCCATAGTAAAAATACCATACTCACTGGTCTACGGAACCGATGCGGTCATACCGGTCGAAGTCGGCAAACCAAGCTTGAGGTATTCGCATACAAGCGGAGCAGAGAACGACATGAACAGGCTTCAAGACCTCGATGAGGCCGAGGAAAGAAGAGAAATGGCCCATATAAGAATGGTGGCCCAGAAACAACAAGTCAAAAGGTGCTACAACAAGAGGGCCAAAATACGACCACTCAAAGTGGGTGACTACGTCCTCAAAGCCAGAACGTCGTCAAAAGACCCAAACGAAGGAAAGCTGGGCACCAACTGGGACGGACCATACAAAATCACAGTAGCAGCAAATAAAGGGGCATTTCAATTAGAGACAATGGAAGGAAAAACGCTCCAAAACAATTGGAACGTCACCCAACTTAAGTATTTCCATTTCTGAAAGGCGCCTCCCGAGTCACACTCTTTTTCCCTTACCCGAGTTTTGTCCCAATTGGGTTTTCTCGGGGAGGTTTTTAACGAGGCGGCAGAGGGGACACCTGGGGATACTTACGAAACAAGTTTATCACACCAGCCACTCCATACGCCCTCCTGACTGTCATGACAAAGGGACTGGACTAGTATGATCTCCAATGTATGAAAGGCTTAGACCATCACTAATGTATGAACGGCTACGGCCATCTCCAATGTATGAACGGCTAAGGCCATCTCCAATGTATGAACGGCTACGGCCATCTCCAATGCATGAACGACTACGGCCATCTCCAATGTATGAACGGTTGAGACCATCACCAATGTATGAACGGCTACGGCCATCTCCAATGTATGAACGGCTAAGGCCATCTCCAATGTATGAACGGCTACGACCATCTCCAATGTACGAAAGGCTAGGGCCATCTCCGATGTATGAACAACTGAGACCATCTCCAATGTATGAATGGCTAAGTCCATCTCCAATGTATGAACGGCTAAGGCCATCTCCAACGTGTAAATGGCTAAGGCCACCATCGTCAATAAGTCGACCCAGCTCGACTACGACAAACGAAGTAACTCGACGACAGTCGAAGTCACGTACATGGACAAGGCCATCTTCAACGTGTAAATGTCTAAGGCCACCGTCGTCAATAAGTCGACCCAGGTCGACTACGACAAACGAAGTAACTTGATAACAGTCGAAGTCACGTACATGGCCAAGGACATCTCCGACGTGTAAATGGCTAAGGCCACCGTCGTCAATAAGTCGACCCAGCTCGACTACGACAAACGAAGTAACTCGACAACAGTCGAAGTCACGTACATGGCCAAGGCCATCTCCAACGTGTAAATGTCTAAGGCCACCGTCGTCAATAAGTCGACCCAACTCGACTACGACAAATGAAGTATCTCGATGACAGTCGAAGTTACGTATACGGCCAAGGCCGCCCCCAACCATACAAAAGGCTAAAGCCATCGTCGTCAGTAAGTCGATCCAGTTCGACTACGACAAACGAGCAACTCGACGACAGTCAAAGTTACATACATGGCTAAGGCCATCGACAATATTACGGCTAAGGCCGCTGTCGTCAACGGTCACCAACCCTGTTCGATTACGACGCAAGGCACGTAAGTAGCAGACGAAGCAACGCCACTATTATTTAAAGTCGCTTCCTGTCGGCGGATAACACAAGCAACGTTCGGGAAGCACACTAAAGAACCTTACAAACAAGCAAGCATCCACTCTGCAGAGACGAGATACCAAAAATAAAAGATACAAAAAGAAGAGAGTAACAGCAAAAGTATAACTTCCATTAACATCAAAAAAATACATGTACAGCAGGACCCATTTACATCTCCAAAAACAGCAAAACAAAGTGAGTACAAGTCCTAAGGTGCTCCGCCATCCCGTTCACCACCCCCCACCGGTCCGTCGTTCCGTTCGCCGCCCCCGGCCTAATAAGTTGCTGAGATCCAGGACCCGGAGCCTAGACGGTTAACGTTTTCGGAAGAATAGCCCCCCCGGTCTGGGGAATCAGAACTATACCCGTAAGCTTCACGGGCGACCTGAGCTATACGCTGCTGATCCTGAACCTCCGCCTCAGTAGCTCGGCCCGCAGCTAAGAATTCCTCGAACACGACAAGCTTAGCTTCGGCGTACACCCACATCTCCCGCGCCTCGCCATGAACACCCTCATCGGGCCTGGACGCAACAGTCTGCTTAAGTGCCTCAACTTCAGCCGCCTTGGCATTAAGCTCGGCGGTCAGGGCAGCGACCTTGGCTCGCAAATCAGCGGCTTCCGCTGCTACCCCACGGCCAGCCTCCAATTCATCTTCCTTTGACTGGAGAAGAGTCTCCAGTTCAATATTTCGAGCTAAAACGTCCATCACTGGTCATCAACTTGCTCTAGCTAAACTACCCTTCGCTTCAGCTGGGCCTCCGACTGCTCCAAGCCCTCACGAAAAACCTGAAATTGCGGGTCTTGTTTTAGTAGGTCCGCCAGCGCTTGATGCTTGGCACGGCATCGCCGATACTTCTTTACCACCTTGTTAAAGGTGGTGGCCTTCCTTTGCGCTCGCCGACCCCTCTCTATCTCCAAAATAAGAGTCTAAAGAAGAGGAAAAAGAGAAAAGGAAAGTCAGTATGCACAAAAGTTCACTTACGATGCATGAAGAAAATCAAAATATACCTGCAAGGCCGCGCCAGCAACCCTTCGAGATAAATCCCCGTCGCTAACACCTTTTAACATCTCGTGCTCAGCGGCCGCACATAGCAGGGTCATATCCGCTGCGACCTACTCGCTGTGTTGCAACAGGTTATACCCGCCTCGAATCAAAATTCGGCGGTTAGATCCACCCGCCGTCATCCCCATACGGGCTGGACCTCTCGTTAGTGCATCTGCATCCGCGGGGGCGACCTCAGGGTCTACCCTCTCACCATCACCCGCTTATTCAGCGGCAGTCGACGAGCCACCCTCTGAAACATATGCTGGATTGGCGTCAGGAACTGCCCTCCCTTGGGAAGCCGACCTCCCAGAACGGATGGCATCGACCATAAAAACTAGCCTTGACTCCCGACGAGGCTCACTCGCACCCTCATCTTCTGTGGCTATACCCTTGCCAGTCATCAACCGGCATCTTTTCCTTCCCGGCGGCTCCTCGCCCTCGGAAGTCTTCTCCACAGGCCGTGGGGATGGCGGTGAAGGAGTTGCTTCACTTGTGGACGCAACCACGGGCGCAACCTCAGGTTAAGGAACCTCCGGAATGCCGTCACTAGGCGAGCCACAAGGTATGTATTCGTCTTCAGAGTCAGTCCTCGCCCCAGGCGAGGTAACGACGCTCTTCTTCTTCTTCTTGGGGGCGCTCCAACCTTCCAACACGAATAAGTCAGGTAACGAAACCTAAGGAAACCCCCAAACCATAATCAAAGAGTTACCTGGCGGGCCGTATCATTCACGAAACGAAGCCCAGGTGCCGCATTCCTCCACATACGGAATCATTCTCTCCAAACACGACCTAATATTTTCAATGAACCGAGGTGGAGAAGCCCTCACTGCAGAAAGGGGGGAAAGCAAAAGAAATCACAATAGCCGTACGGTTAAAATCGCAAATAGTCCTGAAATTCTACAAGTAAAAATACTTACGTTCTGGATTCCATCTTTCCGGAAACCCTTTGGGATTCGACACCAGGTGCTCCGTCCTGATGTAGAAGAATTTACGCCAAAATCGGCGGTTAGTCTTGTCGTCGGTGTTAGCAACCAAGCCCCTTGTGCTGCGATTTTTCAGCTGCAGCATGGTACCTCTCAGGTAACCAGGGCTGGATAACTGTAAGAGGTGGTGGACCGAGACGCTGCACTCAGCCCTGGCCGCATAGGCGGTCATAATACGGCACACCATCAAAGTGTAGGGAGTGAGTTGAGCCGGGCACACGTTGTAAAAACGACAAAGCTCCTCTATCATGGGGTAAATTGGGAGACTGTAACCGATCAAGAACGGGTACTCATAGAATGTGCAGTACCTAGGCCGATGCACATTGGCATAGTCCGTCCCGGCCGGCACCACCTCCACGTGGCCCAGAATATGGTACGTATCTCGAAGTTCATCCAAGTTGGATTGTAATAACTCGCTGTGCTCCGAGGGAAAGGCTGGGCTCCTCGTTGGAAAATCCCTACGAATATGTATCTCCTTCGGAAGGACGTTGTCTATACTAAGAGGAACAAGGGCCTTCTCTACCTTCCCCTTCACCACCGGAAGATGGTGGAACCCTAGATGGGGTATTACCCTTGGCCTTTTTACTTTTGTCCATGTTTTGTCATGATATTTTCTATGAGAAACAAAGCTCTAACGATAAGAAGTGTGGTTTCTAAAGAAATGGAAGGGCCTCGCACGAGATAGCAGTTACTAGAGAGAAAGATGAAATAGGAAGCAGAAAAAGTTTAAAGGTTCGAAAGATAAAATAGATTGAACCTTCCCCCTATTTATAGGGTTAGGATGCACGGAAATCAAAGAGACATGATTCAAAACGGGTGCGGGCAACCAAAACATCACATGAGCCCCTGAACCGCCTCGGGAGCAAGTATAATTATGATGCATGCGGGCAATGACGTCATTTCAAAAAGGGGGCCAGGCGTTGACGGCTTAACGATGCCATATATTTCCCCTCACTCACGTCATCGCCCCCATAGTAAGGTCAAAATTTTCTAAAGACGAGATCTGCATTTCCGCCCATTGAAGACGTCTACTGGATACGCCTCCAACGAGAGGAGGGACTAACTGTATGGGGTCAAATTTGGCCCTATACGTCTCTACGTCGAAGGGTACGCCCAATAAGTATACGTCTCTACGCCGAAGGGTACGGCTCGGATGTAAGGATGAAGGCGACGTCAGTCAGAACTCGGTGCCCTCGCTAGGAGGACGTCGACCACTTTTTGTATTTTTTTTAATTATTATTCCAAGGAAGGTCTTTCCCTATATAAAGAGGATCTTCCCATTGTAATAGGACATCAGTGTTATTCTTGAATAATACAACTCTCTCATTTTCTCCTACTCTCTCTATCTCTATCTCTAACGAACATCTTCTCTTGAATTCATAATATCATTTTACAATATTAGATCTACAACAATAACATTATTCTTGCATCTCTGAGTCTATTATATTTGATTACTATTTACCCTTTCTTATTTTTGATTGTTTTCTAGCTTATAAAGTATATTCTTAACTTTTGAGACAAACAAAAACTATTTATGAAAGTCACTTTACTTTGTTTTGTAACTAAAAAGTCAATTATACTTTACGCATTATAACTCAAAAGATACTCAACACTTTTAGAGCATATTAAATATTATTTTTCGTATGTCTATTTAACTCAATCATTTAAAAAAGAAAAAAATACCCATTTAAACCGCAACTCAACCCATTTTCTCTTATTTTAGTTACAAAATGCGTAAATATTCATTTGCTTAGTGAGTTATCTTGGTTTTTCAGTGGCGGAGGCAGGATCTTCGCGAAGGGAGTTCAAATTTTTTTTTTGTAGCTAGTAGGAATTGAATCCATAATCTAATGTAGATTTTGAACCCCCTTGACCACTAAACTACACTTTTGGATTGTGTTAAGTGTGTTCAAAACTTAATATATAGAGGTAAAAAATAAATTTTACCTTATATATACAGTGTAATTTTTCGGCGAAGGATGTTCGGGTGAACACCCTTGCGCCCCTAAATCTGCCCCTGTGCATTGGTATTAAGTGAATGATAAGTATTAAGTATAACCCTTACTGTTTGTTTTGTCTGTATATATTTATTTGCTAGACGAGATAGTTGAGTGTATTATATACTACGTACAGTTGTTTTATATGAAAGACGGCAGAAACTTACCTGCTTCAGTGATCGCGCAGACTCTTATTAAATTACGTTAATTAACCAAACTTAATTATTGTGCCATGAGATCGCTGGTTCTAAACATTAGTTTTCGCAATTAATCAATGTAGCCAAAAAAGAGGTGTTCCTGTTTAAATGCGGTCAAAAGGGTAATAAATTAATAACCAACGGTGTGGGCCAGTGGGAGCGCTCATTTATAGCTTTCTTAAGCAAATCATTTATTAGAGTTGGCCAAATTCTCGACTTGCTAGATAAAAATTGCACGGCCGCTTTATTTCGTCTTTTTCATTTAATATATATTTATTTTTTAAAATTTTTTAACTTGTACCTAATTTTTAAATAACTTCAATTCCTTTCTCCTTCATCGTTTTCTTTTTCTTCTTTTATTAATAACGGAAAGGCACTGTGATTAATTTCGCTTTTAGTGCAACCTGAACAAAGAAATCAAACAACAAACAATAAAAGAATATAACTTTCTACCTCGACTTAGCGAGCAGACAAATAATCCGTTTTTTTTTTAATCTCTCGCAATATTATTTTACATTTACGATGAACTATATGGAAACTGACCCATTACTTCTTGTTTTGAATAAACTAATTCTGTCAGATTCATGGGAAGATATTGAACTGGTATTAAACTTGTATTTTAGTCGCATGTAATTATTGTCTCCTTTTTCATCTTGAGCTGGTTCACTTGGAAATACTGAGATTCAAGTTTTTGCTTATGGGCTTATGAATTCTAACTTCAGTTTATATAGTGCTGGAGTTTTTACAAATGAACTAAATAATTTCAGCATCTTCTGCTGAAATTTTTGAAAAAGGTTATCCAGGACCAAAAAACTTCAAACTTATTTAGTGCTGAAATTTTTACAAATGAACTAAATAACTTCAGCGTCTTCTGCTGAAAATTTTGGAAAAGCTTTATGACTAAATTAATGAATCCAAGACAAAAAAAGCTTCAGCTACTTAAGTGCTGAAGTTTTTACAAATGAACTAAATAACTTCAGCATCTTATCCAGGACAAAAAAGCTTCAGCACTATCTTTGTTACTTCAGGCCCGTCTACTAGAATGCTGAAGTTTTCCGTTATTGCCTTTGCTATTTCAGCTCCGTATGCTGAAGTTACGCGAAAAAGTGGGTACCCTTGCAATTTTTTTTGTAAAGCGAACATAAGTTAAAACGTGACCCAAAAAGCGGGTACAGATGCAAATTCCGCAATTTCTAGGGTCGGAACGAAAGTGTCGAATGTCTCCGTTTTTCGTTTTAGTTGTAGATATTAATAGCTCTATTTTATTCAATCGCCATTCCAAACAAAACAAAATAAGGAATGTAGTTTTTTATTAGCAAACTATTTAGTTTTTCATATTCACATTTTTCACTTAATAGTATGCATAATGCATTTCTTAAAAATAATAAGATGCTGAAAAGCATAAGATACTGAACTTACTGACTTTGCTATATTTTACATTTAACTTACTTATCTCGAACTTATTTTTTCCATACCTGATCAAACACAAATATAATTGAAACCTATGGATTACTATAAACCGCTATGCTACTTTTAAAAAATTAAATTATTTAAAAAAATTGATAGCTTGTTGTAAAGGAAATAATATCAATGCAATTAATAAGAAGAGTTGACTTCCTTAGAACACATAACATGCCATCCGTCATTTATTTTTTGATATGAACAGCCAGAATCATGCATTAACATAATCAAAATCCTAGATTACAAATATTATATGTATATGCTTAATGCTCTCTCTGCATATACTGGTACATAAATAATATTACAAAAAGGATTTTTACGGTATGTTTGGGTAGTTGGAAATGGGGGCTAAATTTATGAGGGGTAAAATCACTCTTTTTGCCGACAATATCACTCAAAAACAAATATCTATCATGTCCAAAGCTAAATTTTCCATCATCAGTGATTCCACTTCTCCTGAGCAGTTCATATTTGCACCTCTGCTTCCATTTTCTGCATTTACAATCAAACCAATTAGAATTCAGTCTCTATTATTCGAATCTAATTGATGTTTTCTTTTTTAAAATTTGGCCAAAATGGCCTGTCACCACTTAAACTTGTACAGTTTGCAAATTCGATACATATATACTTACACTTTTTCTATTCGACGGTATAAATATTAACTTTGCAAGGAAGGAGCAACGTGTTAAATTATAGTACTAATTTTGTTAAAAAAATATTCTGTCACTGAATATGAGTTTTTTGTAAGAATTTTTGAACTACTATATGTAATATACATACCGTAAAAGGAATTAGGCATTGTTTGGTTGAAGGTTGGAGTGGCAAACTTCTTGAGAGGGCAAGAGGAAAGTGGAAGAATTGGAATATTTTGACAATTACAGATCTCAATCATATTGCCATCTGGATCATGAAAGAAGAGTTGATCCACAGTGACTCCACCTTCTTTCACAGTTGCTGTTACATACTCAATCTTCATCTCATCCAATCTTTCTATTATGAGGTCCATATCTGAACATTGGAATGAAATGTGATTGTCTTTTGGATTTATCTTTCCCTTCTTTGACTCTGCATCTTCTTTTCCTAGCAAATGTATTCCAATTCCGTGGTTGAACAACCTGAAAAATCAACCCAAATTGTCAGATTTGTTATCATTATTCTAGTTTTCAAATCTTAGAAGGTCATAGTTGATCAAGCTATAAAAATGGTCTCTTACAAAAATACTAGGTAAGGTAAGGTAATATAATTTGACCATTCACTGGATCTCATGCATAACGGAAGCTTAGGACGCCAGTTTTCAAAATGTTAGGGTAAATGCATGTAAAAAAACAAATTAATAAAGAGAGAATGTGTGTGTTTATTCATACCAAGCTCCATCAAAGTCAAAGGAAGAGGGTCTTTTGATGAGGACAAAACCAAGAACTTGCTCATAGAATTGGGCAGATCTAGCAACAGATTTGCAAACATAGGAAACATGGTTCAATGCCAACAAAGGCATCCTCTTTTCATCATCAGATGAAGAGGATGTTGTTGATGTTGAATCTGATGACCAGTTGAAGGTTGTCTCTTCAGCCAACTCACTTTTCACTATCTCTCTCCCCATTCTAATATTTATGTTAATTCAACACTTGAACAAAAGGTAAGAATTTGAGTTACTAGTAATACTCTCTTTCCTTGATGTGGAGCTTTATGTTGCAAAGCGCACATATATATAAGCAAGAAAGACTAGCCTAAGGGTGTTTAATAAAAGGGTTTGGTGGGGTGGTGGTGGGGAGGACAATTATATTGTACATATCAAATCCTACGTCCATACACGTCAATATATCAGTGTATATTATGTGATCTTATCCACCATTTCCACTTGTGTAATTAACCCCTCAAATTCAAATATCATATCACCAACAACTATTATTTGATGCACTATCCCAGCAATATCACGTTTTGGTTGTCCATACTCTTTTTTGAGTCTTTACGCGGATGACTTTGTCAAACCACATGACTACTACTCATCACAACTCTCCTGCCTACTCCCTTTTTATTCATTCTCTTTTTTGTCCTTTTTATTAAGTTAATTATTTTTGTGTGATTTCATACTGTTTCGATTCGAGTCGTGGAATCAATCATTGATGTTTTGTCAAAATAAATTGTCTACATCATACCTTCTTAGGATACGATCTTTTCACGGAACTTGAGTAATACTTCGTGCACCAAATTGTCGTTTTTTTTAATTTTTTGAAGCGGGTTACCCATTTTCCTCACTCTCCAATCCGCAACTCGCTGTCTATTTAGTTATATTTTTTGTTTTGATTCCAGAACAGAACTAGAGATCCTGACCTCCTCAATCATGTGATTTAGCCCCCAAAAAAAAAAAAAAATCATGTGCGCAACTCCGGTATAAGGCCAAAACTGTAGAATCTCGGACAAACAAATGCCTGTGAGAAACAGCTAAATAAACTCATTTGTGCCAGACTAAAAAGTTTTGAGAAGATGCCCTACAAAACATTAAAAAATATTAAAATGTTTTTCGTACTTTGCCTTTTGCTTAAAACAGTTCTATACAACAACAACAATCCACTATAATCTCACTTAGTTGGGTATGGGGAGGGTAGTGTGTACGAAGACCTTACCCTTCCCTCCAAGAACTTCCCACCTTGCTCTTGGGGAGACTCGAACTCACAACCTCTTGGTTGGAAGTGGATGTTTGCTTACCATCAGAGCAACTACTCTTAAAACAACAGTTGTATAAGTATTTGAAATTTCTTTCATCGTATAGAGTGCTCACTTCTTTTCTTTTTATTTGGTTGAAAACGAAGTATATTAATAAAAGAGTGCTAACTTGTGAAGCCAGAAAAAATACGACAGACGTAAGTATATATTAAAGTCCACAATCTCAACAAATCTGCCGTTGTCTATTATTCCTACTACTAAGAATTGCCAATTATACTCCATTACTTACAAAGGGCTGAGTTTTTCTATTTCCTCGTACGTTATATCTTTGGTTTTGGTGACTTAGGTACAGCAGAAATTTTTAGTTTACTTTGGTTGTTGGTTATTTTAGTGTCTCTTGGTCCCAATACCTTTATCGTGACTTTTTAACCAAAAGACTAACTACGATATGACGAAATTGTCAATATAGTAACTATATAAATGATCACGTCATTCAGTAATAATAAGATTACGAAGTCGTGGTAGAATATTCATGTGATTTATAATTATCTGTCTATTGAAGCGAAGTCTCTTTAGTACTCCAGGGGCAGGGCAGGAGCTAGCATAGTGTTTACGGGTGGTATCGATTACCTTTAGACGAATGTTTTATTAGCTCATAGTTTGATTGTACTAAATTTTCTGATGGAATAAACAAATTACTACTGGTAAAAAAAAATTGTCAAATAATTCAGAAATAAGATTGAAAAGTCGTCTAGCTATTATATACGGTGGCTAAAATCTCCTATTGTGAATTTCCTTGGTAGTATCTATAGGGGGAAGTCTCATGTAATGGATAAGTTCGATTCTAAGTAGTCTTTTTTCTTTCTCTTTTTCCGATCTCCTCTGTAATAAAAAATTCTGTGAAGAACAGAATCCATGTGGAGAAAACAATTGTACCTTCTAAAAGACTTGTCTATGGTAGATCTGCAAATTGGAATAGTATATTTTTAAAAAATAAAATGCCAGATAGTCAATCACAAACTTCGTCACGTCTGAACATAAATAAAAGTCTATGCAATTGAAAAACAAAAAGAAACAATAAAAGTATTAAGTCTTTTCGCTTCCTAGAATACTTTAGAGAATGTAACATGAATGCCGAGTTGTACGGAAACGTGAATGCCGGAAATTATGGACAGTGTAGCAATAATTTGGCTGAGATTAAAGCTTTGTTACAAGGATTGATTTTGTGTATTAGCAGATTGATTATCAACATGATTAACAACATATATTCATCATATCATTAGTCAAATTTTTCAACTCTCTAACAAAGGTAATTTTGTTTTTGTTCACACTTTCAGAGAGGGCAATATGGTGGCCTATCAACTCGCAAATATGAGAGAAACAGCAAAAAGTCTGATTATAATGGATGACACTAATTCCTTATAAAATACAGTGAGGTCTTTATTGAAACTGGACCAAGATGGCATCCCTTCTTTTAGAGTTAAGCCTAAGAAGAATCATTTTATTATTAATTAATGATGCTGACAGTACCTAGTTTTGAGCAGTGTATATTGGTGCTAACTATGTGTACATCATCCTTTTGTAAAGTCATGTGTCGAATTGTAATGGAGTACACATCGCCCAACTTAGGCAGATCTTTAATGACTATTTGTGCCTAAGGATGATATATATATATCAGTCCTCATTTTGTTTTGGAGGCTATAATCTATACCACAACGGTCAGGCTGACCAATGTTCCATTCAAATGACGAGGCAACAAGGAACGATACGATCTATCCCATATCTTGCCCTCGCGTTTCGAGACGAAACGAGAAGGAACGACCCCCAAAGAACGATCAAGACAGACGAGGCGTGGAAAAATATCTGAGTCAAGTATACATCAAGATGCCCATGACTATAAATAGAAAGAAAAACCTCCGAAGGACCGGGGGGTACAAACCTCTCTCCAACTCTCCATCTATCTCTCCTCTGTAATTTTGACAAAGAGAAAGATGAACGAGGCAATCTTCAGCGATTGATGTAATATATAACATGTTCTTTTTCATCAATTAATGAGAACAATACTGAAAAGTTTCAATAAGATCATCTATCTTTACTTCTTTTTATATTCTATTCTTCCATCTAGTTCATTGATCTGGAGTTCATTATGCGTGACTAAGATTTACCCTATTATTTTCTTTAATTGATTTATTCAAAAGGTTACAATATCTTTTGAGTCAAACAATTTGGCGCCGTATGTGGGGATTTTTTAGTGAAAATTCCTAGTCCCTTCCAGATCAAAGACAAAGAACACGATTACCCCTCAAGAAGAGCGCTAAGACAAAGCCTTGCCCAAGCATAAGAAAGGCACAACCTAGAAAGAGGAAGAAAGCTGAATACAACCACTAAATGTAGGAACGACCCCATCAACCATCGAACGGCCAGACAAAGCGAGCTATGTTATAAACCTACTTTAATTCACCGATCTATCGGATGGGGGTAAGGAAAGTATCATTTTAACTTGCTTTCTGTTCTCTGCTCAAACAGGGACACAAACGCCGTGCGGGCGAGCGAGCAAAGAAACACTTCAATTGGAGAATGGAAAACTACCACACGACAACCAGAACATCGCCCGCCAATTGTATCTTTGGACCGAAAGGCAGGACTCAGGCAAGGAAACTCCTATGAATGCACCAAACAAATATAAGCGAAACGACGACGTTTCATACTCTCCAGTATTACACCCTCCGATGCGAACAATATCTAGCTAATTGGGGCTCTCTCAAAGGACGACCGATTCTCCGAAAAACTAGGAATGATGAGGGGTTAACATTTTGATAAGTCGAAATAACACCCTTTAAGGCCAAGGTCCTTCCAAAAAGAAGAGTTCAACATCGATCGAATGGCGACAAGTTAACATTTCGATATGTCGAAATAGCACCCTTTAAGGCCAAGGGCCTTTTCCAAAATGAAGAGTTCGACCTCGATCGAACGATGATGGGTTAACATTTCGATAAGTCAAAATAAGACCCTTTAAGGACAAGGGCCTTCGACAAAAGAAGAGTTCAACCTCGATCGAACGACGACGGGTTAACATTCGATAAGTCGAAATAACACCCTTTAAGGCCAAGGGCCTTCGCTAAAAAGAAGAGTTCAACCTAGATCGAATGACGACGGATTAACATTTTGATAAGTCGAAATAACACCCTTTAAATCCAAGGGCCTTCGCCAAAAAGAAGAGTTCGACCTCGATCAAACGACGACAGGTTAACATTTCGATAAGTCGAAACAACACCCTTTAAGGCCAAGGTCTTTCGCCAAAAAGAAGATTTCAACCTCGATCAAACGACGACGGGTTAACATTTCAATCAGTCAAAATAACACCCTTTAATTGCAAGGGACTTTGCCAAAAAGAAGAGTTCGACCTCGATCGAACGACGACAGGTTAAGATTTTGATAAGTCGAAATAACACCCTTTAAGGTCAAGGGCCTTCGCCAAAAAGAAGAGTTCGACCTCGATCAAACGACGATGGGTTAACATTTAAATAAGTCAAAATAACACTCTTTGAGGCCAAGGGCCTTCGCCAAAAAAGAAGAGTTCAACCTCGGTCGAACGACGGCGGGTTAACATTTTGATAAGTCGAAATAATACCCTTTAAGGCCAAGGGCCTTCGCTAAAAAGAAGAGTTCGACCTCGATCGAGCAACGACGGGTTAACATTTTGATAAGTCTAAATAGCACCCTTTAAGGCCAATGGCCTTTTCCAAAAAGAAGAGTTCAACCTCGATCGAACGACGACGGGTTAACATTTCAATAAGTCGAAATAACACTCTTTAAGGCCAAGGTCCTTCGACAAAAAGAAGAGTTCGACCTCGATCGAACGACGATGGGTTAACATTTCGATCAGTCGAAATAACACACTTTAAGGCCAAGGGACTTCACCAAAAAGAAGAGTTCGACCTCAATCAAACGACGATAGGTTAACATTTTGATAAGTCGAAATGGCACCCTTTAAGGTCAAGGGCCTTCGCCAAAAAGAAGAGTCCGACCTCGATCAAACGACGATGGATTAACATTTCGATAAGTCAAAATAACACCCTTTAAGGTCAAGGGCCTTCGCCAAAAAGAAGAGTTAAACCTCGGTCGAACGACTACGAGTTAATATTTCAATAAGTCGAAATAACACCCTTTAAGTCCAAGGGCCTTCACCAAAAGAAGAGTTCGACCTTGTTCGAACGACGATAGGTTAACATTTTGATAAGTCAAAATAGCACCCTTTAAGGCCAAGGGCCTTCGCCAGAAAGAAGAGTTCGACTTCAATCGAACGACGACGGGTTAATATTTTGATAAGTCAAAATAACACCCTTTAAGGCCATAAGCCATCGCCAAAGAGAAAATTCAAAATATTCCGAAGGCCAAGGGCCATCGGAAGATATTAAAAGACCGGGACTCACCGTGCCGGAATCTATCTCATGTCGAAATCATGAAAAACAAAAACAAAGGTAAAGTACAAGACATATAACAGCGAAAAATTCTTCTTTATACAAAGTCACCGCGCAAATGGTTATGTATTACGTGAGGCCCAATTCAACAATATATAAAAATGGAAAATAAGAAGAAAAGAACAACAACAAGCAACAACGAATATAAAAAATAAGGAAGAAAACAACAAATAGAAAATAAATCAAGATGACTATCTCTCTACTCGGCATCATCATCGCCACTCTCTCCACCATCATCTTCGGGAAATTCTCCTTAGGCATCCGTGCCCCCATAGGCTTTTGGCATCGCTGCGTCATATTTGCAATTGATGCGAACCTCCCGCACCTTCACCTGCGCCTCTTCATACGCAGCCTCGGTCACATTGACCATTTCCCACAAACTCTTACATATATCTCACTGGGCTTCGGCGTAAACCCAAAGCTCGTGCAAGTGGCGGGGAACGACGATTGAGGAAGATTTAATTTGATCCAACAATCACTCATTTTTGCCTCCAGAGCTGCGACCCGATCTCCCAGAACCGATGCCTCCTAATCGATTTCACTAATGCGCTCCTTAAGCCTCGCCTCCATAAGTGTGGCCGCTGCCCTTTCCGATTCCTTCTCAGACTGGAGGACGCGGATGGTGTTCTCGAGGGCCGCTACCCTCACCGAAGCTGCGGAACAAGCACTCTTAATGCTCTCCAACCCAGCAACATTGTTTTCTAGCTCAACCAATTTCTCCATCCACTCTGCGCTCAGTGCCTCGACCATGATCATATTCTGTTCCATCTCTGACTGCATCGACCTTAATTTCTCCTGAAGATGCTCATACTTTGCGGTGACCCCTTTGCCCAACTCGAGCTCCTCATCATTCCCATGAAGCTACTCCTCAAGCACACTCTTCTTGCGAATAGCCTGCATCAATTCTTGGTCCCTCTTCTCCAACTCCTCGCCAAAAGACCGATCACCAAGGTTTGCCTTCAGCCGCTCATGCATCTCGCAGCACGTGTTGCAGTAGCGAGATATTTATCCAGCATCTTCAAGAAAATCTTGACCCGAATGTTGTCCCTGCGAATGTTCTCCACCTCCACCATATACGTTTGAAAAATGAAAAGACGGGTTAGAATCCCATCATCAAGAAAGACGAGGGAAAAGCAAAAGAAAGTGTAACATACCCTTAAGCCCATAGCGACCACTTCGTCCGTCAAGTCAGGATTAGAAATGGTCTGAAGGGCCGTATTCTCGGCTGCAGAGCACAAAATGTCAAACTGCATCACCAGATCTTCCATGTCTCCCAGGAGATTAACATCCAAAGAGATCTCAAGAATACAAATCGGGCTTCCTACATGAACCACTTGAGTGGGTAATGCCCTTCTCAAACATCCTAACATCAACAGGGTCGAGGTCCGGATCGGATTCATAATCGTCGACCACTACGCCATTTCCTCTTTCAGTAGTTGAAGAAGAAGCACAACCAAGCACGGAGGACGAGGCAGAAATCTGACCATCTGTCACTGCAGGTTGCTGATCACCGATAATGGCTGGAATCTCTAATTAAGCAAATGCAACGGCTGGATCTATCCTTACGGGGGAGCTGTATCTACCCACACTCCAGATCCAGTCGAAGGAGAGTCATCCATATGAATCGCAGTTGGGGGCACTGTCTGAAACTCCACTCGCCGCCTTTTGGATAGTATCTCTTCTTCCTTAGTAAGCAGAGATTCACCTGTCGGGCGAGCGACACGAGTCGGAACTTCAGTCAAAGAATCGGCCTCCACAACAGTAACTACTACCGCGGACTCAACTGAATTAGCCCTCGACGAAGGTTGGGTAGTGGCTACTGTGATAGGGCGAGTAGATGAGGCTATTTGCCGAAAAGCTAATGAAGGAGCCCTCACTCTTTGCACCCTCCCTGACACCGATGAACAGTACGTAATGATCTAAATACAAAAAGGGGAACGGAAAAAATGGCAAACAGAAATGACATCTTACTAGAAAGAGGCTTGCATCCATACTTGTCATAGGATGCCGCCCACATGCGGACCCCCCTCATATGAGGAAGAATAGCGCTCACCCACTCACAGATACTTTTGACAGGTGGAGGAGGCAATCTCGCGGCTGCAAAAATTGTCAAAGATTTAGTATCACGACAAGAAGTGGCCGTGCGCAAAGTTCCATTTCTCAGGGAACCCCGTCGAATCCGTCACAAGGTGCTATGTCCGCACGCAGAAGTAATTCTCATAGAAATGATGGTTAGACCTATCGTCCATATTCACCACCAGGCTCTTCGATCCCCGAGGGCGCATGTGGATCATCGTACCACGAATATGCTGAGAGGCAAAAATGTTAAGCATATGCCCTAAAGTGACCTTACGATCGGCGAGCTCCGCGAACTTGAGCATCATTAGAAACAGTTTGTACAGGTATGGCGAGAGCTGGGAAGGGCATACCTCATAAAAACGACATAAGTCCACCACTAGAAGAGGGATAGAGCCATTAGAATCATACTAATAAAGATCTCATTTTTGACAATAAATATGGGCGGTAAGGGGTATGCGCAGAACACGCAGTACCGGGGCGATCAAAATGGACGATTTCATCCCCTATCGCCAGCCACATTTCGAAGAAAAATGGACGATTTCATCCCCTATCGCCGGCCACATTTCGACATAACGGAGAATTCCTCGCACGGTTTGCAAATCTTCAATATCCTCCTCCTTTATAACTGAGGGGACAGGTTTCGATAATTTTCCGGTGCGACTGCTGAAATCACTCCATGCTCTTCCAAGGCGAGGCAAGATCTCGGCTACTGATGGGACCTCCTCATCCTCCACCAGTTTTGCCCCTCCGATGGCCGGAGTATCATTTTTTAGTGCCAGAATAGGGATGGGGAGATCAACGCGAGATGAACTACCAACTATTGTGCCAAATTGATAAAGAAAATAGGCTATGAAAGAGAGGAATGGAAGTTTTTGACTCACAGGGGACAAGTAAAGTTTGAAGTATCAAAAAGAAAGTATGCTCGTAGGATTTCTTTCAAACAAAAAGCAAAGGAATGTGCCGATCGAATGATGTATTCCTTCTATTTATAAGAGACACTGATCTCCCAAGCACAAAACCCAAGAGTCACCAATCGAACCCGGTGGCATACGAAATGATTCAATTCTTTGGGAACGTATGTCATAATGGCATAACCACGAAACAATAATTCAACTCAATGATGTTTCGGTTCCGAAATCGTCGTAACGGTCTAGGATTATTGAAAAAGTGTTGCCATCTCCTCTAAATCTAAGGGGCATAACTAAGGAGTAAGTAGTCGGATATTTATCGGGTTGGTAACGATCATAATTCATCTGTCGATCTTGATAGAGGACGATCCTGACAGACGGAGGGACTAACTCTATTGGTCTAAATGCGACCACAACGGTCAGGCCGACCAACATCCCGTTCAAACAGCGAGGCAACAATGAGTGATACGATCTATCCCATATTTTGCCCTCACGATTCCGGATGAAACAGAAGGAACAACCCCCAAAGAATTACCGTGGCAGACGAGGCATGGAAAAGTATCGAGTCAAGTATACATCAAGATGTCCATGACTATAAATAGAAAGAAAAACCTCCGAAGGACGTGGGTATGTTTTCCAGAAACCTCTCTCCAGCTCTCCATATATCTCTCCTCTGTAGTTTTGACAAAGAAAAAGATGAATGAGGCAATATTCAGTGATTGATTAATATATAACACGTTCTTCTCCATCGACTAATGAGAACAATACTGGAAATTTTCATTAAGATCATCTATATTCACTTCATTTTGTATGCTATTCTTCCATCTAGCTCATTGATCTGGAGTTCATTATGCGTGACTAAGATTTACCCTATCATTTTTTTGGTTGATTTATTCAAAAAGGTTACAATACCTTTTGAGTCAAACACTCTGTATATTAATTCTTTTTGATAATATACATGTTGGAATAGATGCCTAAACCCAATTGTTTACCTTGAAAATGGTAATTAGAATTAGAATTGATTTTGTGGTTCTAAAAATATGTGATATATTTTTATGCTAGTTGTTAGGCAACAGATGCTAAGTGAGAGTCTAGAAAATAAGATAAGAGCTTGTAGATAGTGTAGTAACCAAATCGAATGATTAGAAATTGGGGCCTCGGGCTTGCGTATACAGGGCCTCGAGGTCGAGTCGGATCCCTTGCTAAAGGTAGTAAATGGAGGACTAACAATTATGATAGATTTGATGGTGGCTCTTTATGACCAATAATGAGCAATAAATGAAGAATTGTTAAATAGAACATGATGAATATAATCAATAAATGTAAGTAGTGAAATCAAGAGAATATGTTAAGTTAGAAAGCAGAGAGAATGTTCTTGTATATTCAATATTGTGTATCAAATGTCCTACAAAATGACAAGGGTTCCCTTTATATATGAGGGAGAATCCCAACATAGTACAAGTGCATTTATTATAAAGATACATGGTTGGTACATTTATTCAATGCTACGGTACGGGCTTGAACTAGCCAAATAGACTTGGTAAACTTTGGTCATATGCCTTGGGAACTTCCCACATTTTCACCATAACTATCGATCTGCACCGCGTCGAGGATTGGACGTCGATAACCCCTCGGATGTGAATGTCAAAAATAGCTTGGAGCCTTTGGAAACATTCTTATAAAGCATCATAATGACCGAAAATTGGACCATCCGATTTTACCGTATACAGATAGTCCCCGTATTTCTTAGAGTGAAATAAAAGAAAAGACTTCGATATCCATCTCCTTGAACTTCCCATGATGATTTCATGCTTATGATGTAAGCCTTTATGATAATTGAGGCGTCCCGCCGGTTCATCTTTCCAGAATCATTCAATGTACTGCCGGTTTATCTTCTCCAAAGCGCATTGATTGCACTTGTCGGTACGTTTTCAAAGACAATGATTACTCTGTCGGTTACGCCGCCACCCTTTCTATAAATGGAAGCTTTCTTGAATCAAAACTCCATTTAAACACTCTTCAACAGCCTTTTACCCCTTTATTCTCTTCATCCTCATACAAATTTCCCATGTTTGAAGTTTGTGGCCATAAGGTCATACAACAGTTCTCTCATCAGTCATGCCATGGCCCTTTCCCAGAGCTTTCCCCTACTGAGTGGAATAGCACTATTTTGTTATTTTTGATGTTGTTGTTTGGCCCGAAGTGATGAGAGAGAAATCTCAAATTATCTTCGCATTAAAGGATATGCAGACTATGAACTTCTACTCATCTCGCTTAACTACCCAGTGCGACACTTCACTCCTTTTCTTTTCGTGGAGTGAGGTGGTGCCATCTACTAACTATTTCATCCCGCACCGTTGCAACGTATCAAGAAGTGGCGGCACAATAGTGGCGCTGGCGAGACCCATACTCGCCCAATTTTTCACCTAGCCACTTCTTCATCTTTTTCTACTTCTTTATATTTTCTGCTTCTTCATGTTTTACTGCTTCTTCCTCGTCCTTGAAGACGCCGTTGGGAAGTTGAGATGAAGCCACGAAGAAATGGTTCTCAAAGGCATTGCTCCCGAGGATGTACATCGGAGAGTAGATAAGACTTTTACCTATTACTTTTGCTTCTTTGTTTCTGTGTAAGGACCCTTCGTGCGCTTTTGAAATCATGTGTAAGATCTTTTCATGGGCTTTTTGTAATCATCGTTTATGAATACAAAGATATTCTCCAATTTGTCTCTAATTTATGCTATAATTACCTTTATTTGCATTTGTGAAGAATCAAAGTGCATGAATCTACTGATAGGTCCAAATACCGAGTCTGGGTTAACTTGATACAAACTTTGGTCGTTGGGACCGAAGACTTCGAATTGAGTGAGGGTGAGGCCTTGATTTTTAAAACTTGGGCCTTTTAGACACCATCGATGATCCTCGAGGTATAATTCGCTTGGGATTCAAAGAATAAAAATAGCCTTTAGGCTTTGGCAGAGAGTCCCCGGGTGAGAGTTCGTTCAAGCCCGGGCGACCTGAAAACTTGTTTTAGATTTAAAGTGAAGATAAACTCAAGGCATTATAGATAGACTCCGTATGATGGTACACCTGGACTCGGATAGCCCCTAGGTTAAAGTAACCAAGAGAATGTTTAACTTGATCCGAAGGCGAAAGATAGCCCTGAGGCTTTATTAGTAGTTATAATTTTTAGTGGAAATTGGCTCAAACTTAGGTAGCTCGAGGTCTAGAGGATCGGGTAAATGACATGCACTTACAATATCAGAAACCCTCGAGGTAGGGAACTACCTCGAGGTAAAGCCCATACGAATAGCTTTTTAGAGCTTATCTTCTTTTTGAAAGAGGTCCTCGAGATCGGGTACCATCTCGAGGCTTGTAATGATATCAATGGCTCTTTAGAGCTTATCTTCTTCTTGACATAGGTCCTTGAGATCGGGTGCCATATCAAGGCTTGTAATGATATCTATGACTCCTTAGATCCTATCTTCTTATTGATAGAGGTCCTCGAGATCGGATACCATCTCGAGGCTTGTAATGATATGAAAGGCTCCTAGAGCCTATCTTCTTCTTGACAAAGGTCCTCGAGATCGGGTACCATCTCAAGGCTTGTAATGATATCAATGACTCCTTAGAGCCTATCTTCTTCTTGACAGAGGTCATCGAGATTGGGTACCATCTTGAGGTTTGTAATGATATCAATGGTTCCTTAGAGCCTATCTTCTTCTTGACAGAGGTCCTCGATATCAGGTACCATCTCGAGACTTGTAATGATATCAATGGCTCCTTAGAGCCTATTTTCTTCTTGACATAGGTCCTCGAGATCGGGAACCATCTCGAGGCTTGTAATAATATCAATGGCTGATTAGAGTCTATCTTCTTCTTGACATAGGTCCTCGAGATCGGGTACCATCTCGAGGCTTGTAATGATATCAACGGCTCCTTAGAGCCTATCTTCTTCTTGAGAGAGGTACTCAACATCGGGTACCATATTGAGGATTTGTTGATGTGGGGGTTTTTATCCCCGAAATGTCGTATGACAGCATTAATTGTTTGCCATGATTATGAAATGACCAAGTCGATCGCGCGGGTATATCTTCCCAAAGTGGTAATGACTTAGTTAGTATTTTCAATTAGTTTGTGAGGCAGGTGGATAGTCACCGTATATATATATGGGTTTGCCTTCCCTTCTTTGAAGATCCCGTTCTTCTGATAGATATCCCTTTCACAGAGTTCTTCTTTACCGCATTAGGTCCTTCACCATTTTAATTTTGAATCCCTCGCTCAAAGTCCACCAGGATCTATTCGGTAATGAGGAGGAAGTTCCGCCTCTGGTTCTCGCCTGGTTGGTGGAGCGCCGCTGATGCCAGACGAGCCAACCTCGGGACATTTTGCGGGGGGGGGGGGGACTTTTCGTCAGAAAAACCTCTCGATGTTTAGGGTCATCGAGAGTATGCCTAGAAGTTTATTTATTTAATAGGAGAGAGGCACCTTGAGTCAGTGAGGAAAGATTATGGATGGGTGGTAAAAGGTAGTACTACAGATACCTTTCCCACAAGAGAGCATTATGGATCATGCCGAGGGTTTTTTGAACGTGTACACGTACCCATTTACGCTGGGTCCCCTTGATAGGGTTGTACTTGAATTTTGCCAAAATTATCGGGCTACCTTGGCACATTTTGTTCCGTCATTTTGGAGGACAATTTTCATGATGAGGTTTTTTTGGGAGGAAGCAGGACTCGAGCTCACCCTTAGTCATCTCATCAGGTTGTACCGGCCTTTTCGCCACCTAGGCCTGCTAACCCTTCGATGCCGATCCCCAGTCCCTTCGTTGTCGATGATAAAAAAGATGGGGATCAAGGATGGATGAGCTGATATGTCCCAGTACGGACTATTGACATTATCCCCGCCGAGTTTCTGCCATTTCCCGAGGATTGGAATTTTACACGTAAGTGGTACACTTGTGCCTTTGCTATTTTGTTTATGGAAGAGAATTTTACGCGTAAGTGATATACTTGTGCCCTTTATGCAGCGATTCAATGGATGTCGTATGAGGTCCCTGGCCTGACAAATTGGGCTTGGAAATTAGTGGCCCACTCGATTCACGATGAACGTAAGTGGTGAGACTTGTCTAAGGGTAGATGGGAGGCGAAACACCACTGCATGTGTTATTTTATTTGCTCCTTTTTCGAATAGTGCTTTATTTTCATGTGTATTAACTACGTCAATATAGGCATTGGTGAGTCTTTTTAGGCGAGATTGTTCCCTCTCGGAGAGGGAGATGGATCGCCAGTTTTGGGGCTAAGGAAAGATAGTAATAAGCAAATAGGGCCTTCACAGGGTGACGATGCTTATAGCAAGATGAGTATAAACCGAGGTCTCGGAGAGGATGTATTGGTTGATCCTACTACGCTCGAGATCTTTGGCTTTAGAAAAATGATTCCTCCTTCCCTGCCATTTTCTTTTATCGTCGAAGGTACTTCGAGGAATGAGGGTTCTCTGCCGCCGACTTCTCCTCCCATCGAAGGAACCTTTAGGGATGTTCAAAGCCAGGGGATGTATACACCAAGCAAACAGGTCCTATTCAGGATCAGTTTTACTAGGGTTGAGGGAGCCAGACTGGTAGATGTGTGCTCGACCTTTGAGGAAGCTCATCGGCTCTACTCTACGGTGAGTTTTGTTAGTCGGTGCATGCTTTTTTAGTTTCGTGCCTTCCCTTTCTTATTGAGCTCCTTTTTTGTAGGCCTTTGACAAGATTAGGTTCGAGTTTCTTCATCGTGAAGCCATTTTGCGGAAAGCTTTGGATGGGGAGAAATTCCTCATGATTATTTTCAATGAAAGAGAAAATGAGTTGGCACACTTGCGGCATGAGGCGAGTTGAAGCCTGAATTATAATGGCTACCTGGAAGAGCAGGTAATCTTTGTTCCAAGGGAGTACATGTTTATTTTTCCATATTCTGAGGCTAATGTTTCATTTACCTCAGTTGCAGAAAAAGACGGAGGACTTAAATGCCTTTGGAGCGAAGTTGGTCAGGCCAAGTGTGAGTGCGACGAGCTAAAGGCCCTAGTGGACACCCAGGTTGTGGCTAAGAAGGATGCTTTGGCCAAGGCTTCTACACTCGAAGTACAACTTTGCAGCGCTCGTGAGAGTAACTTGATCTGAATGGACATGTTTACAAGGATCGAGTCTGAGATTATGATGATGAAAGTCGAAGTTGTGGATGCCCGGGCCGAAGTAATTCGAACTAAGACTGATAAGAAAGTGGCCGTCTATTTAAAGGACGCTGCCAATGCTCAAGTTGAACTGAGAAGGGCTCTTGGCTGTGAGAGCAGAAGCAAGGAGTATGCTTGGTGTAAATATCAAAGGTAAACTCTCGAGGAGATCCACACTAGGGGCTTTAATCTCTCATAAGAGATAAAGCAGGCAAAGGCGGACGAATATGACGCTAAGTTCCTTCTGTCCAATGCCGAAGATAGCTAGAAAGAGACCGATGAGCCATAGTCCCTGAGGGAGATGTAGATTAGGCCTTTTTTCTGACTTTGTGTATAGTGATCTCAAAGTACATTGTAAATGGAGCTTGCATTTTTTCACATATATGTATAAAAGGAAGCCTTTGCAGTTTCATTTTTCATACACTTTCCTTTGCTTCGATGTTTTTTAGTCATTATCCAGATGAAATGGTTTTTAGATTAAAAAAACTCTTAGGTTTATAGCATGCCCTTGGGGATCATTGAGCTGGCCCGTAGGCTCTTACGCGCTTGGTCAGTACGTCCTTTATGCGGGTACCTCACACTAGTTCCAATCACATAGCTCACTTTTGAATACTTCCAGTGGCTTTTCTTCTATGCTCATAATCCTACAAAAAATGCTACAAAGATAAAAAGGAATAAAATAAACAAAAAAAATAAAAATAAAAGAAAGCAGTAAAGCTGGGTTGCCTCCCAACAAGCGCCTAATTTAAAGTCGTGGCACGACTTGAACCAATTTTTGTCTCCACCTTGAACTTATGAATTGTACCCTTAACATGGCATCCAGTCTGTGGCTATGCACCTTTGGTGGGGCTACACAGATAACCAGGCCAAGTAATAAATTTTTCACTCTGCACTTTTCGGCCTTTAGATGAGGAATGTAATTTTCGCTTTTTGGCACAACAAATTCAAGAATATAGACACTCTCATACTCACCCTTTGACTCCCTCATAGGCTCAGATGGCTCGATTACTATCTTATTATCTAAACACAATGTGGAAAAAATGATTGGAATGGGGTCTAATGCGCCATAACTCATGAATTTTACTACTATTTGCATCCCCATATTTACATACACACAAGTCTCCCAAAATAATGTTATTTACTCCCTCACATTACTCTAGAGCACTCTTCTCAATATTGGCATCCTCAAGAAAAATATGGTCTAGTGATTGGTATTCTCGTTTTAGCTCCTCAATTTGGTCTAGAAGATTTTTTTCAGCTGCACACAACTCATTATTAAATTATTGTGCGTTACACGCATCAACCTTTGCACTCAAATCTGCATCTAATTTATGTACAGCCAAGCTAAAATTATTAATTTTATGTGCAAGTTCATCTCTCTCCTTAGAACACCAATGTTGTTAGAAGACAACGTCGTTTCGCATATTCGCCTAATCGAGAATATCCATCCCAATACCAACCTTTACTCTCATATTCAAATTCAGACCTCCAGGAGTTCAGGTCATGACAAGCCCAAAAAGACGAGCCATAAAAGTCTTTTATCAACCAAGCGTCTTCATCAATAACCTTATCTCCAAATATTTTATGCCCAAATGTCATGTTGAGAGAACTAGAAACACGCTAAGAGAAAAATCAAATAGTTATAAAAATAAAAATATTTACAAAAAGAGAAGGAAAAAAATCAAAACTTGTAAAGATAAAAGTAAAAGTCTAATATAGAAAAATAGTTAATTTCTAAGTCCCCGACAATGGTGCCAAAAACTTATTGCGGCCAAACGCACATGCAAGCGCACGCGGTCGTCCAGTAATAAAGTGACTAAAAATCGGATGTCGATCTCACGAGGACTTGTGATTAACTATTAACTAAATTAGATTATCCTAATTATCTATACAAGAATTAAATCTAAAAATATTTAGTTCTAAACTAATTAAATAAAAATAAATAATGAACTTTGAACAGAGAAAGAGCAGATTTTTATGATTTCAATGTAATGAAAACGATCTAGGGTTATGCGCTATCTAACATTCCTATTGTATTCTTCAATTGAATTGACTAACTAATTTATCTAGTTTATTGGTTGACAGGGGTCATATTGCTCATAAGAATCTGTCGAGTTCTTACTCGCCTATTCAAGCTAACATAACGCCTATATGTCTATGGAGTTAGAATCAACAAGAACGCATTTATAATTTCGGTAAATCAACCAAGAAAGGAAATTAGGTATATGTCTATCCTAACCGCGAATCCGTTCCCCGAGACCCAGGTTCAAGAACTTGCTCTACTCAATCCTATATGCAATCTAGAATTTCCACTTTCGAGTTCAACTCTAGATTCGAAGATAGTATTCAATTGGTGATCAAGCAATCAAATAATTAAGTGCAGGATTGAATAAATAAACCAATATGATAAACTAAGAAATCGAAATCAATATCCGAATAACAATAGTCATGAAATAACCACAACCCTAGAACGTGAAGTTTATCTCCACATAGACATGGTAGCAAAACAACAAATCATACAAAGAAGCATAAAAAGACTAAGTTTGGGGAAGAAAAGATGAAACCCGGCCTCCACGGCGACTCTGTGCTCTTCCTTGGTCAAACATTCCTCTCAAAAACGTTCTCCTATGTATATATACCACGTAGGATTGGGCCCAAATATATATACCTTCTCCAAGGTGAAAAAGGACACTTTTCCCGGGCTTAACTAGCGCTGCCGCGCACCTGGGCGTGCATGTTGACAAGTGTTCTGTTTCTGGGCGCGCTAAAACTAGCGCATCCGCTCTTTTGTGAATTTTTCACCCTGTTCTGTTCCGAATTTGGAAACATGTAAAACATTAAAGTTGTTTCCCTTTAAGTTATCTTTCCAACAATATATTGTGGAGCCAAAATACAGTTCTGAGCGAAAAGTTATGTCTATTTTACTAGACAGTGCGCAATCTGCCTACTGGAGTCTTCGTTCGCTCTAACCATCATCCTTTGACCCCCAAAAACGATACCGGCTTAATTTCTTGAACTTTTACTCAAACGTTAAAGCTCCAAATCACTTGAATTTATTTCATAACATCTATATAGCTCGAAATCACTCCTACAAGGCATAAAACACACCATTAGTGCAAAATACTAACGATTAAAGCTCAAACTCAATTTAAGTGCAGTAAATTAGAGTGTAATAAGCGACTAAAATATGCAATTATAGGCTATTATCAATTTTATAGCGACGTTCGAGTGT
Source organism: Nicotiana glauca (assembly GCA_026770625.1). Classification (NCBI taxonomy): domain Eukaryota; kingdom Viridiplantae; phylum Streptophyta; class Magnoliopsida; order Solanales; family Solanaceae; genus Nicotiana; species Nicotiana glauca. The sequence continues at coordinate 46,240 of MU702053.1, read as the reverse complement.
CCCTGAGTCGCGTTAATTTGGCTGGTACACCCTTGTAATCGTAGTCATATTGTTTAGCCGGAGCCTTTCGGTCCCCGAGTGAAGTAGCTTCGGCATCTATATCGAGGGTATGCCTTTTTAGGGGTCTTACTAGCTCGATATATAGACTTAACTTTAATATTGGGATTATGCCTTTTGTAAGGTCTTACAAATTTTTACATGCCTTACTTGAGGCCTTACAGTTTTGGTTACATGGTATAAGTATGGTTCATGCCTTGCTTGAGGTCTTATAGATATTGTTACTTGGTAAAAGTATGGTTCATGCCTTGCTTAAGGTCTTATAGATATTGTTACTTGGTACAAGTGTGGTTCATGCCTTGCTTGAGGTCTTACAGATACTGTTGTTTCCTTATATAGGTCTAGACCGAGGCTGCCCACATGGGATCTTATGGCCTCGGGTTTTTGATAAGTCGATAAGGTAGCGGTTGGCGATAAACCCTGAGACATTGATGGTTTCTTAACACCAGTCCCCGAGTGTTCGGGATGCTTTTGATTCTAAGGCCATTTTTTAAACTTGTTGTGCCAATCCTCGACTGTTCGAGAGGCTATACGACTTCGAGTTTTTATGCCAGTCCCCGAATGTTCGAGACATTTTTTGGCTCTAGAGCCATTTTGTGAACTTGATGTTGCCTTATTTAGGGCTTACGAGTTTGAAGCTCCAACCTGGAGGTTATACGACTTCGAGTTATTGATGCCAGTCCCAGAGTGTTCAGGACATTTTTAGTTCTGGACTCGTTTTATGAATTTGATGCTGCCTCATTAAGGGCTTACTAGTTTGAAGCTTTGACTCGGAGGTCATACGACTTCGAGTTGTTGACGCCAGTCCCCGAGTGCTCGAGACATTTTTGGCTCTGGAGCCATTTTTGCATAAAATACCAAACTTATTTGAAATGCTAAATGCTTTGATAGAGGGGGAAGGTATTCTTTGATTACTTGGTACAAATATATACGTTTTTGCATTTAAGGGCTCGATTATTCTATACGGACACGGTTCGTTCGACTGTTTGGCCCGGTACATCATTTTCCTATCGATACCCCATTTAGCGCATCTTGGCTTCTCCAAAGAGGTGTCCTTTCGGGGAGGGGGGATGCCCCCAAGTATTCGAGGTTGATTGAAAAGAAGCCTTGAATACTTGTTGAGTCTTCCTTAGGTAGCATTTAGATGTTACTTCGTTAAAAACCTTTCCGGTAAAATCCTTTTTGGGATAAAAACCCGATCGAAGGAAAAGAGTGCAACGTATGCTTTTTTGAACCTAAGGCCTTCGAGTTGGAAAGTGATTCCGCCATTTTGATTGGATACCTGCCCTTAGGTTAGTATAAAATGTAGTTGAAAAAGGGATATGATCATACCTTAGTGATGACGGCACTTCGAGCCTCGATATGATTCAATCGTTTGTTATGAGGACGCGGTACGGTCCTTCTCTTTGTTTAGTCGGACATAGCCAAGAATGTAGCTTATTGTCGCTATTTTACTATTTCCTTATCCTTTGGCTCCTTCGATGGTGGAGGTATTGGTGTCGGTGCTACATCGTGCACCACAAACATCTCTTATGCAGTATGATGTCCCCGTAGATAGTTTTTATCCCATCCTTTATCGGAAATTTCATCATTTTATGGAGGGTGGATGGTACTGCTCTCATGTAGTGTATCCATGGCCTCCCGAACAAGGCATTGTACCTCATGTCTCCTTCGATGACATGGAATTTAGAATTTTGGGTTGTGCCAACCACATTGACCGGGAGGGTGATTTCCCCTTTTGTTGTTTTGCTCACCATGTTGAACTCATTGAGGACTCTTAAGGTGGGCATGATTTGGTTAAGCAGTCTGAGCCGATCTACCACCCTCGACCTGATAATATTGGCTGAGCTACCTGGATCCATAAGTACACATTTAGTTTGAAATGTATTCACAAGAAAAGAGATTACCAATGCATCGTTGTGAGGCTGAGACAAGGTCTCTATGTCCTCGTCGCTAAATGTGAGAGCGTCCTCGGGTATGTATCCTAAAGTTCACTTATCTCTAGTGATGGATATTTTTATTCTTCTAACCATGGGTTCTTGTGGAGCGTCGATGCCTCCAAAGATCATGTAGATAACATGTTGTGGCTCATCTATTTCATTCTTCTTGGTCGCCTCTTTTTCCAGAATTGATTTTTGGCCCGATCGCTAAGGAATTATCGGTGGTGACCTTTGCTGAGTAGACGGGCTACCTCTTCCCAGAGTTGTCGGCAATCCTCGGTCTTGTGACCGTGTGTTTTGTGAAATTCACACACTAAGTTATGGTTCCTTTGCGAAGGATCTAATTGTACGGGCCTTGGCCACCTGGTGTCTCTGATTTTACCGATGGAGAATACAATGTTTGAAATGTCGACATTGAAGTTGTATTCTAACAAGAGGGGTGCCTCTATCGGCCCTATGTGCCTATTGAATCCAGCTCTGCTAACAAGTCCCCGAGGATTCTGGCATCGATCCATCTTTCAGTCGTTGCGGGGTATGTTGCGCCTCGAGGCGTTTCTTCTATCTTCCGTGTATGGAAAGTATGTTTCTTTGTTTGGCTTTGGCTCCTTTGCCGGAAGCCTACTAGGATATACCGAGTCCGAGGGGGCTCCTAGTTGGTCGTCTTCGACCCTGATCTTTGACTGGTATTGGTTGTGGACGTCCGACCAAGGCACAGCGGGATACTTGACTAAGTTCTGCTTCAGCAGCTTTGAAGCTACCGAGCTTCGCTCATTCAAACCTTAAGTGAAAGCCTGTACTTCCCAGTCATCGAAGACCGGTGGTAGTTCCATTCATTCTATTATAAAGTGAGATACAAACTCTCGTAACATCTCATTCTCGCTTAGCTTGATTTTGAAGATGTCGAATTTACTTGTTGCTACCTTGATGGTGTCGCGCCCCCTTTTTTCTCTCCCTTTTTTACGGGGAAGAAAAGTCCGGGTTTCAACATTCATGGGGTAATAACTCATTTCCTTTTAGGATTTTGGGTATTTGAATAGTCGCCACCTAATGGATTATGGTGTGTTAGGGAACCTAAAACGATTAACTCTTAGACTAGTTTGCGTTACCAGAGGCTTAGGGTAAGGACTCGAAATAACTTTAAGGGGAAGGTGTTAGGTACGCCTCTCGGTCCACAACTATGGGTTCCGACCAAACGTATACTTATGAAATAGTCCTTTAAGAAATAACAAGTTGAAACACATAATTTCAAATAAAGCATGTTGGACATTGTATGACTCAAATAATAAGACAAAAAATTTGACCAAGTTGTGTACATATAAAAAGTAAAGTTTTAAGCAAAAGGAATTTGGGAAAGGAGGGGTCCTAGGTTGGTTAGCCTGCAAGATCACCCCATGCAATGCCCGGTAAACACTCCTTAATGAGGGGCTACACATGACATTAGCGTGTAGTCATTATTTCCCGTTCAACCCAAGTCCCTCCCCTTGGTCATAGCCCAAAGCGTTCCAGTAACCTTGACAATGTTCTATACGTGCACTACCCGTCCCTTCCTCGTGGCCCTGGAGGTATTTTAGGACCTCTATTCTTTGGACAGTTCTAGACTTTCCTAAGGTCTTAAAGGATAAAAAATCTAGGCGACAATCAAGAACAATTAGGACTGCATATAAAGAAACAAGTTATAGTCTCACAGTTACCTCCTCAAACATAACAAATAAGTGGACGTCTTCAAACAATATTCAAATACTATAAGAGAAGATCCTAGAACAAGATATCTAGGTGAGCAGGGATTATATAGTATTGAATTAGGACAATATGTGAAAGATCCTATTTATCTTGACTACTGATTAAACCTGTTAAATCTGAACTGCTTTAAGTACCAAAATACAGTTTCAGAGTTGCAGAATTTAAAAACGCCCTATAGGCTTGTCTAAACGTAGAACAATGATGTCCTAAGAGTATCATAACTACGTTTGTTGTAGAAAACAGTGAGCAGTTTGTATGCGGTGAAATCAGAGGGTCCAATTTCTTGCTGGTAAGTCACTTTAAAAGAACATCTAGAGGCCCTGAGGACGCGAAGCTGTGACCGAGTTTCCCCTCCCCCCGGAACTCGTCGAGGCCTGACTGAAGAGAATACTGATCAACGATAGAATCAAATGGGGAATTGCCTAGGCACACGGCTAAGTCTGACAAAGCCGATCTATCTGGAGCCTGTATCAAAGTGTCACGTCTAGCCGTCCCATCTCCATATCTTTACAATTAATCTATTTGGTACTATATTGAGATTCTCCTCCTATATAAAGGGGATCTCACCATTTGTAAGGGATATGATGTTGCTCCAACTATTCTACATAAGGGAAATAACAACTCTCTCTTTTCTCTCTAACTTACTCGCTCGAGATACCACTTTCATTTATTACGTTCATACTTGTTCTTCATTTATCTCTTGTCATAGGCCATAAAGAGCCTATATTAATTGTATTCTTAAAGGTAGCCATTCCACGATTGTCCCCGATAGATCGAGCACGAGCCCAGGCATCGGCCTCGAGGCCCGAATAGATAAACCCCCGAGTTTGATTATAGCTTCGTTTTAGCTTGAATTTCATTTTTTAACTTCATACATCTAGCATCAACTGCTTAACAACTAGCATAAAAATAGATCATTTATTTTTAGAATCCCATTAAAAAATTGAATTGTTATTATCATTTTTATGGTAAAAAGTTTGGCGCCCACTGTGGGGTATTTTCTTGCTGGTTTCGTTACACAACGCAAATTATCTTTCACACTTTTTCTTGTCCAAGATCTTCGATTTCAGGTTAAAATGTTTGGTTAAGTGAACAGAGTTGAGAACAACTACCACGAAAACCACGGGGAAAACAGGGTGGCTGTTCCAGTTAATGGCGCGCCACCACTAAACCCCGATAATGCACCAGGACCGATTCCAGCGGACACGGATTCGCAGGACGCACAGCAGGTCGACAAAACCTCACGCACCGATAGGAGCATACAACATGGCGACCAACAAGAAGCCCAAAAAATCCGAGCCCGGGAAGATCAGAAAGTTCGCCTTTATGTTTTTTTGAAATGTTGCAGGCACAACAGCTGGCTATCGCTCAGCTGCAAAGCCACCCAAAAACTCCTAGCGCGGTAGCACCAGGAGTTACTGCTCCGGCCAAACAGGTACCGGAGAGATCGAGCAACAATGGATCGGTAGCCGATCCGACCGTCATAAAAATGCTCGAGAACCTCAGCAGAAGGATCGAGTCAGGCGAGAAAATGATAGCAGCCAACGACAAGAAGTTTGAAACCTACAACTTCAGGGTCGACCAAATCCCGGGTGCACCCCCGGTCCTGAAAGGTGCAGATTCGATGAATTCGTGCAACGGCCATTTCTAGCGGAAGCAGCCCAAAACCCATTCCAAGGTAGTTCAAAATGTCAAAACACCTAAAATATAACGGGACCTCAGATTCCAACGAACATGTCACTGCCTATACGTGCGCGGTAAAGGGCAATGACATAAAAGACGACCAAATCGAGTCTGTCTTACTGAAGAAGTTTGGAGAAACGCTCTCGAAGGGGTCCATGATGTGGCATCACAACCTAGCTCCCAACTCCATAGATTTATTTGCCATGCTAGTAGATTCCTTCATAAAGGAACACGCCGGTGCCATCAAAGCAGCAACAAGGAAGTCCGACGCATTCAAGATTAAGCAAAGAGAGAATGAAATATTGCGAGAATTTGTACCTCGTTTCCAAATGGAATGAATGGAACTACCCTCGGTCTCTGATGACTAGGCGGTGCAGGCCTTCACTCAAGCCCTGAATGAACGAAGCTTAGTGGCTTCAGAACAGTTGAAACAGAACTTGATCGAGTATCCAGCTACGACCTGGTCGGGCGACCACAACCGGTAACGATCAAAAATTAGGTTCGAGGATGATTAGTTAAGAGTGTCACACCTCCTTTTTTCGGCACCCGCGAGGGCGCAAGGGAGTTTTTCCAATTAAAGAACAATCGAAACAGGATTATTATTAAAGAATCAGAATCGCCACTTGGGATATTTTATGGTGTCCCAAGTCACCGGTTTAATCCCGAATTGAGGAAAATATTGACTCTGTTTAACAGTTCGCGCACCAGAAATTCGGATAAGGAATTATGTTAACTCGGGAGAAGGTGTTAGGCATTCCCGAGTTTCGTGGTTCTAGCACGGTCGCTCAACTATTATATTCGATTTAATTATCTGATTTTTAACAATTATGAACTTATATGCAAATTTTAACTTTTGAACTGCTTTTATCAATTTTATTATTATTATTATTCTACATAGAATTGCAACGTTGTGAAAACGTATCTCGAACCACGTCACAGTCAATGTACCCGTGATTATCGATACATTTCGACCCCGTTGAGATTTGGATTTGGGTCACATAAATGCGCACCCGTATTTAAGAAAGTAATTTATTAAAGACGCGCCTAAAGTGACTAGCTATCATTATTTTGGGTAAGGCCGTGAAATTTTGCTAAACGGTCCATTCCGAAGTCTAAGCAATTTCACCAAAACACGTGTAGAGGACCCCGCAGTCAGCTTATTCTTGTTTGGCGAGGCACGCCTCATTATTTAATTTTTTAAAAGAATTGCGACATCATGAAAAAGCATCTCGAACCACATTACAACCAGTGTACACGTGGTCATCGGCACATTTCGACTCTGTCGAGATTTGGATTTGGGTTGCATAAATGCACACCCGAGTTTAGGAGGGTAAGATTAATTAAGGCGCGTCCTAAAGAGACTAACGTATCATTATTTTGGGAAGAGACCGTGAAAATTCACTAAGCGGCCAACTCCGAAGTCTATCCAATTATTATGTCCTTTTATTGAAGGCCCCGCAATTTGTAATTTACTGTGGCGAGACACGCCTCCTTTATTTTAAGTATATCCTAAAGTGACTATATTTCTATTTAAATTCGTCTCTAGAATAAAGAAAGAAAAATCCTAATTAATTATGAGCTAAAAAATAAAATGTAACACACAAATTGCTAAATTAAGATAAATATTAATGGAAAGGAATTTTGCTAAAAAAAGGAAAAATTTCGAAATTGTAAATAAAAATGCGAAATTCGTCAACTAATATTCAAAAGAAATTAATTATAGCAAGATTAAAAGTCGCATTGTTATATATAAAAAAAACTATTGAAATTATTTATTCACAATCACTTGAAACTAGATTTAACCATAATTACTAGAGCTTATTAGAAAGTTTATTAAATCTAAAAATTTAAACTCTCTTGCTAGATTCACGCCTAATGGATTAATGTTCTTAGCCTTGTTACATTAAATCACATATTAAAAGTGTCAAGTTTGCTGATTCTACAGAATTATTGACCTGTTATATTTGCCTATTATTTGCAGATCTTTGTTACTAACAAGATTCAAAGATTACAAACCTCAAGTTACTTCTATTCCAACATTTGCGAATTCAAATCTAGATTTTTACCAATTCGGAAAAAAAGATGAGATCGCAAACTACCTTATTTTAAATATGAGAACTAGTGAAGCTGAAACTATTAGCTACGCGATTCTTACGGACATACATCCCATAGTTCAATAATCTAACAATTTACTCAAATTAAACAAGAATATCGTATTGACTAGTATTCGCGCCATTTCAAGGATTTTAGTTTCATAATCTATTGTTATGCTTCAGTCGACTGCTAATTAGTGACCTTATAATAGGAAACAGTCTTAATTATGCATGCTTCTACCCTTCGTATAGCAGAAAAATATATAACTAATACTTAACTAAAAATACAAATATACTATAGTTAAATACATAAATTTCTGCCATTTCATTTCATCTTCAAGGCATACATCAAAGTGATTCAAAGTGGTGTACCTGGTATTGGAATACAAAGAAGAGGAAGATCAGTAGGAAGCAATAGCAGCACACACACAGCAACAACAGTTCAACAATACGGGAGTAGCCCAGTGACAGTGGGAATAGCAGAAAACCTAGGAGATTGCAACCAAGCAAGAAAACCAAGAACTTCCAAATTGAAAAACCAACCAAGATTAAACCCAAGCAACCCTACTTGAATACCATTAATACTAGAAACCAAATCAGACCAACAGAGAAGTAACCAGTTGCCAAAATAACTTCTGATTTTTAACACTCAAAAAAAAAGCTTGAAGCTTCAATGAACAATAGCAGTTGATGATGATTGTTAACAGTGAAGAAGAATAGATTTTTTTTCCTTTAATTTCTAACTTTCAAAACACTTCCAAAATTCTTAAGATTCAAAAGTGTTTTTCTTCTTCCCTCCAGTTCTGAAAATTTTATCTCCAAAAATCCCTCCTCTGTAAGTGTTAATGAGTCCTATTATATACCCAAAGCAAGACTCTTTACTCTATCCTTTTTGACTATTAACTTTTTCTTTTAAACTATTATTACTAACCATTTTACCTCTTTTACTTTCCAGCCCATATTCCTCTAACTATGTGACTTTTTAACTTTTTATTATTACATATACTATTTCTGATTTTAATTAAGTAAAAAGTAGTCAACACTGACCCCACAATTCCCCCCTTTTTCAGTGGTAAAAGAAGACCTCATTATTAACCTCCTTTTACTTTACATAATTATGTCTTGTCCCCACCACTACTTAAATAAATATATTAGATTCCCACTACCAAATATCTTGTTCCCGACTTTTATTAAATAATTCTTTATTTTAATATTATTATTTATTAATGGACTGAGCACTTAAATTAAATAATTATCTAAATTTTAAATTCCAAAAATACCCCCAAAATTACTGAAAATTATTATTCTACCCCTATCAGCTATAACCAATTCACTTAAATCAATTAACCAAAATATAGCAGCTATAACCAATTCTTAATCAAATTCAATCAACAATTCAAACTAAATGATGAACAACAAAGAACCAACTGAAATTATTTTGAACAACATTCTTAACAAACATACTTTCAGATTCAACAACAATAACAAAATTAAACATAACAAACAAGTAGACTCCAATTACTAAACTCAATAATCAATTGAACTTCAAATTAAATCTAACAACATTACAATCAGGATAAAGGATTCAAGTGATTAAACTAAAATATTTCTATATTAAAACTAAACAAGAACAAATGAATAAAGCAAACTGAAGAAATAATCAAGAAAATGATAAACAACGAATAAGAAAATAATCAAACATATACTGATTTTAGGTCCGAGAATATCAAACAAAATACGGACAGAAATGAAACTTAAACCAACTAACCGGATCGGAACAACGACGAACTCGAACGGAAACAAATCTGCCCGAAAATTTTGAAACAAAAAATAACTCGAATCTGCCCGGAATCTCAACAACGACTTCGAACTGCTTACTCTTTGAACTCGAATGGAACTAACAATCAACGAACAATCCTAGAGTTGGAGAAGAAGTTGACGACGCAACGAGAAGGGGTACTTTGGGTTTTCATTTGGATATGAAGGAATGGTCGTTGGTGGCTGGGGGACGGGACAGTGGGGTTGGTCGTGAGGGACCAAGCGGGCTGGTGACGCTGCTGGGGTGGTCGACGGGCAGAACTGGCTGGTCATTTGGCGATCGTTTGGACAGTAGGGTTGTTTGGACGTTGGTGGTTTGGATGTTGGTTGGTCGTTCATGGCTGGTCGACGATGATGCACAAATGGGAAGGGCTAAAGGAGATTACCAGCGGGTGGTCGTTTGGACGTGAAGGAGTAGCGACGGGCATGATGGTGGTTTTAGGGCTGGCGGCTTGGAGAAGAAGAAGAAGGGGGATGTTTTAGGGTTTTTTGTGTTAGGGTGTGTAATGAAAAATGAGAGGGTGGTTTGGTTATGTACTGGGGCGGGTCGGGTTGACCCGGTGGGTTTTGGGTTGGGTTTGTGAGACACTTCGGCCTAGTTTGCTCAATTTGGAAGATGGCCCAATCCGAATTTCCTTCTATTTTTGGTCTCTTTTCGTTTATTTGCTCCAAAATTAAACTTAAAGATCCTAAATTAAATTAATAAAATCAAAATTAACTTAAAATATTAATCAACTCCTAAAACAATTATCATACAAAATTAAATATCAATTAAAATAAAATCGCACCATTGGGACATAAAATGCTAAAAATGCAAAAAATACATATTTTTTGTGATTTTCTATTTTTGTAAAGCAAACTTAATTACTCCTAAATGTAGAATTATATCCTAGATGCAAACGTGACATATTTTTGTATTTTATATTAATTTAACGAATAAACATGCACATATAAATGCAAATAATACAAGAAAATAACACAAAATTCACAACAATTGCAAGCAAACTAAAAAATTGTTTTATTTTTTAATTTTCTAGGAGTAATTCATATATAGGGCAAAATCACGTGCTCACAAAGAGCCCTCTCGGGCTCAGTATACCCAAGTAGGCTTCTGGCAAAGGAACCGAAACAAAACAAAGAAAGATACCAACCGTACACCGAAGATAGGAGGAATGCCCCGAGGAGCAACCTACCTCGGGACGGTCAAAAAATGTATCTAGGACAATATCCTCGGGGGACCATCGAAGGAGCTGGGTTCGATGGAGACGCGAGGCTAATGGGGGCACCTCGCCTATCAGAATATAACTTCAATGTTGTTGTATCGGACATAATGTTCACGATCAGCAAAACCAGGGACACCAAATGGCCCAGGCCTATTCAGTCGAATCCTTCCCAGAGGAATCACAACTTGGTATGCGAACTTCATAATACAAACGGCCATAGGACCAAAGATTGCCACTAGCTCCGAAAGGAAATAGCCAAGCTACCTAATAAAAGTCACCGCGAAGAATTTTTAGGCAATCGAGCTCAAGTTCAGTTCCGAGAAAGAAAGGCGGCAAAAAAGAATGAATCAAATAGGCCACGATATGTTACCATAATATTGAAGGGGCGTCGACGCTCTCCAGGAACTTGTGAAGAGGAGGACAAAAATATCTATCACCGGAGAAAAATGGAATCGGGGATACGTACCCGAAGATTTCCTCGCATTCGGCGAGAAAGACTTCAAAACCTCGCCCCAACCTCATAACAACACACTGGTAACCTTCTTTTACACTCGTACATTTCAAATAAAACATGTGCTACTAAATTCAGGTGGCTCAACCAACATTATTGGGTCGAGGATGATAGAGCATCTCGGACTGCCAAGCCAAATCATGCCCGCCTCTCGAATCCTTGACGGGTTCAACACGGTGATTGAAACAACGAAAGGAAAGACCATTATCTAAGTCCGCATGGCCGGCGCAGATCGGGATGCCAAATTCCACGTCATTAAAGGAGATGTGAAATATAACGCCTTACTCGGACGACCTAGGATACACTACATGGGAGCGGTACCACCCGCCCTCCGCCAGATAATGAAATTGCCAACAGAGGATGGGGTTAAAACCATCTACAGGGAGCAAAACATGGCAATGGAAGTGTGCACAATACGTGACATAGCACCGGCACCAATATCTCCACTCTCAAAAGATCCAAAGGAGAATCAAACTATGCCTACGGCTAGGCCCGATTAAAATATAGCGGGGAACCGTGCCTAGTCCTTGCTCCAAGCAATAGAGATACGTCACACCTTAGAACCTCATCGCGCATACTGCAATAAAGTATAATGGCCTCCCTTTTTTCATTATTTTACGCTAACCCATATACAGGCACCCGGTCAGGGCCATCAAAAATGCTAACCCAACCCGAAGATCTCAAGGCATTAACTGCACCCATCGCACTCTTTCCTTCGGCCGAGCTTTTTTCCCGAAGAGGGATTCACCGATATGGCTTTCAACAAGACAACGTACATGCGCTACCTAAGAAGGATCCAACAAGCTTTCAAGGCTTCTTTTTACAATCAACCCCAAACACTGGAGGGCACCCCTTAGAAAGGTTATCCACTCGGAAGAACCAGGGAACGACAAACAAGGTTCCAATAGGAAAATGATGTACCAACCCAAACGGTCAAATAAACTCTGTCCGCACAAGCCGAGCTCACGGAAACAAAAGGGCATACGCTCGACGTAGATGCCTAAACTACTACACTCGGGATAAAAAATAGCTATGGCCAAACATAAATAACTACAATCATACGTCTGTACCAGCCAAATAAATGCAACTCGAGGATGCCCAACCGTCACTACAAAATCGCAGTCCATCACTTCGAATCTACTTCAAAAATAACCAGTTAAACAGGCTGCCCTCGAGAGGCAAAAGATCTTCGACCATGTCAGCTCCAAATCACAGAGCTTCGAGATACTCAGTCTACGAGCCAAACTTTCTGAGGTGCTCGAATATCGCTGCTAACGACTTGAAATAGAGGCTCTTCATAAACCGATGACGAGTCAGGAAAAATCATTGCAAAAGTCCTTAACGAGAGGAAAACAAAGCCTACACATACCTAAGGGAAAAACGTAAGAGCCATTGTCGCAAAGGCTAACGAGCCTCAAGGCAACACACAAAAGCATAAGAGCCACTGCCGCCAACTTAAAATTTGAAAGCTTGAGGGTCAAAATGAGCTCGAGTCATAACCCGATTCGAAGACCGAACCCAAATGCCTAAGGGCAAGGTGTAAGAGCCATTATCTCCTGCCCATACAAACATAGAAGCTTGAGAGTTGAATGAGCTCGATTCGAAGCCCGACTCGGAGGCTAGACCCAAAGTAGTTAAGCAAAAGCATAAGAGCTCTAATGCCAGCTTGCACTAAAGATCACATTGTTTGAGCGCGTATGAGCCCCCGAGACTGCCTAATAAGCCCCGGAGCCATATCACAAGTCTAAGGATTCTCACCAACTCCGAAAGCAGCCCGCCTGGTCAGAAACAAAGCAAAAAGAGGTGCATTAGAAATAAAGCTTCAAGCTTTCTTTTATTTACATATATGAAAAGTTGCATTCTCCATCTACAAATGCGCTCTGCAAATATCACATACAAGATTAGCAAAGTCTATGCCCCACCCCCAAGGCTACTGCCTACCAGCCTCATATCCACTCTCTTCAGTGAAGAATAAAAGTGACCGAGCATCACGCTCGTCCGCCCTCGCTCGTGCCAACTCTCCCGGGAGAACAAAACCCCTGCCACTGATCTCCTCGAGAACCTTTCTTCAGCATTTACAACGATCGTATCCTTTGATCCTCTCTTCACAATCAAGGACCCTCTTCAACTCAGTTTGGGCATTGGCAACATCCTTCAAATAAATCTCTATCTCTTGATCAGCCTTAGCCCGACTCAGTGCAGCTTCGGTCCGAGCATCAAAAATCTTGGACCTGACCCTCGAAAGTTCAGATTCGAGCTTTGTGATCATGTCTATTTGAACTGAAGCATTATCGCGAGCTAAGCGGAGTTGGACCTCGAAGGCAATAACTTTAGCCAAGGCACCCATCTCCTCTGAAGCTTGAACTTGCGCCTGAGCTCTTAGCTCGACACAGTCATTCCTGAGTTGGTCGGCTTCACCCTTGAGGCGTTCCAGGGCCTCCGCCTTTTTCTGCAACTAGGATAATTGAAGAGTTAACCTGAGAGGTTAAGAAGCAAAATGCACAACCGCCTAGTATGAAAAGTTACTTGCTCCATCAAATAACTCTCGTAATTCGAGCCCCGGTACACCTCATATCGCCAGTATGCCAACTCAACTTCCTTCTCCTTGAAAAGGAGCATAAGGGTTCTACACTCATGCAGAGCCTTACGGATCCTAGCTTCATGACAGAGCAGCTCAGACCTAAGCCTGTCAAAGGTCTGCAAATGAAAAACTCGATAAGAAAGGGAAGGCGCAGGACTCGGGAGGCCTATGGCGAAGCTAACCGCGAAGTGGAGTCCGCGAACTTCCTAAGGTCGAGCACACATCTGTTGGTCCAGTCCCCTCGTCTATGGAGGAATCAGCCTCGGTCAAAGCACAATCACTCGAAGAAGCCATCCTTCCAGAACTAGAAACTTCGGGTGCAGCAGGCTCGGACGATGTTTCTGTCTCAGAGGCCCAGCCCCGCTTCACCTTGTCATGACGCCATCGCCCTGTGAGTACATGTCCCACTTATTATTTTCATCCTTTATCTTAGAAGCCGGTAACCCCTCCCCTTCTTCGGAGGAGCACAACCTTGCCTTTGAAGGCTCTTTGATACCTACAACAGCAGGATTAATACATGAAAAGGGAAAAATATCTCTCCAAATGAACAAGTGACAAGGAGAAAGTAGTTTACACACGCACCGTGAAGTTTTTCTCCCATCTGCCCTGGGACACAGCTCGCCACCTACGCTCGTCGCAAGTCGAGTGGGTCGCCAGCTTTCGAACCCAACCAGGCAGAATAGGAACTTCGCCCGGTGCCCATAAAATTGTTGCAGTAAAGAAGTAAATACGATTACCAAACTAACTTCCACCATGAGTAAGACTAAGAAAGAACGAGGCGCTCTACTCACGCGTATAATTCCATTCCTCGGGGAATGGCATAAATTCCATCGGGATAGTGTCAGCCGTCTGGACCCGAACGAACCGACTAACCCACTCTGGATCTCGATCTTCCTAATCATCAAAAACAAAGGCATGGACGAACGACACCGAAGGTTGGCAGACCTCGATGATGAAAGGGCCGGTACAGCCTGAAAGGATAATCGAGCGTGAATTCAAGCCCTCCCTTCTCCTCAAAGAACCTCATCATCAACACTATTCAGCAAAACGAACGATGTATCTAGAATTCGAGCATGACCCTATCAAGGGGGCCTAATGCGCAAAGGTACAAGTATACATTCAGCAATCCATCGGCAGGGTCCGTGATACCCTCATCCGGGGGAAGCACCTATAGCGCTACCTTCTTCCCCCATTCGCAATCTCTCCTCACTAACTCGAGATGCTCCTCTTCAAGGTAAACTCTCATTGATTTTCAGCATTGGGAATGGAACTCTTCTCTCTCTACTGAACAAACCCTGAAGTTGCAGTCATAGCTATGACATGACTAGCAAACTGAAGTGGGAACCTACACAAACACGTTGGTGCTAAGGTCACGTCAAAATGGAAGGATAGCTATCTAAAATAGTGGGATCTCCCAAGAAGCGGAAGCAACCCCGTGTATATGTGAGGAAACAACAATGGTCCGTTTACCCAAGTTAGGCCCCGGGAGGTCGATGTCTTTGATACGAGTCCCGAGGTAGTACCTAACCTCAAGGACCTTCATCAATAAGAATTTAGGCTTCAAGGAGCCAACAACATTACCTCCAGCCCTTAGGTGGTACCCGACCTCGAGGACCTCCATCAGTAAAAAGCTAGGCTTCAAGGAGCCAATAGCATCACCTCTAGTCCCGAGGTGGTACCTGACCTCGAAAACCTCTATCAACAAGAAGTTAGGCTTCAAGGAGCCAACGACATCATTTCCAGACTTGAGGTGGTACCCGACCTCGAGGACCTCCATCGGCAAGATAGGCCTGGGAGGCTAATAATATCATCTCCTGCCCCGAGGTGGTACCCGACCTCGAGGACCTCCATCAAAAAGAAGTTAGACTTCAGAAAGCTTTCAGCACGATTATAGAATTTGAGATAGTACCCGATCTTGAAATTTTCCTCTCAAGGAAAATAAGCACTTCGAGCTCCGTCCATGAGGGCTCGACCTCAAGATATTGCCTAAATATGGGCAACCCCTCAGTGGAGACCTACCTACAACGCCTTGAAAATTATCTAAATCAAGTTCGAACCAAATCTCTAGGTGCACGAAGATTAACCTCACTCAGATACCGCTTTAAAAAATTTCAAAACTAGAGGCGCTATCTCCATGAAATTCGAGGGGCCCAAAGGCATGAGTCCATCAGAACAATTCAGGATTGCTCTGAGGAACGATGATGGGCTTGAAAAGGAGCCATTTCTATCAACCAAAAATCCAAGGGATGAAGTTCCATACCAGGCTAGGGTAGGAGAGTGAGCAACGATGTATAGTCCGAATACTCTCCCGAGCAACGGTGTAGAGTCCAAATGCCCTTTTAGATAGGAGGACACCAATCGCCCCCATATCACCATCTTGAGTCAATAAAGATAGCAGTAGCAGGCGTAACAACAACAACATCAATGACAAGACAACATGATGTTGCTCAACAAAGGGAAGCTTAGGCAAAAGGTCACCCCACAGCTGATGGGAATGCTGCCAAACGACCCTAAGTCCATGAACTCTAAGCATGGTGATTAACAATGAATAAAGATGGTGAGAAGAAAGGGGAGAATGAATAGAGGAAGGCACTTGGATAGAAAAGCAACATCACGATACCCCATTTATAAGGGATCATGACACGACTCTTGATGCTTTGGAAGACTAAATGGCAGATTTAATTAACGTGTTCTTAAAGGGCCCAATCGATGGCGATATTGTTGCTTTGAAAAAGGTAAATCGACAGCGCATTGAATAGAATCGAAAAGACAATCCATGGTATGTCCCGGTTATCATGAAAATTCATGCCACAAGCTGCATCATCGGTAAGACATTGTCACAAGAAGCCCGAGGAGTCGCGTATCAGAATCGTTTCCTCTCGCATCATTATAAGAAATGCGAAGACTATCTGTATATGGAAAAATCAGAGTGTCCAATTTCTTGCAGTTAAGTCACTTTAGAAGAACATCTCTATCACGACCCTAACCCCGGTCATGATGGCGCCCAACACACTGCTAGGCAATCCCGACCATATACAGTATTAACCCAAATTCGTACCCAGACTTTAGATAATAAACATAGGAAATTTTACTAAGTTATCATATTCAAGTTCTCAATTTATAATAAAGCTTGCGGAAGTTCGGCTAAAATAACACAACATAGCCCAATAGAATCCGGTGTCGCGAACACGAGCCTCTAATAAATAATGTCCACCTAATACAAGTCTATCTAAGAGAAATACAGAACAAAAGGATAGAGATAGAAGGGAGAGATCAAGGCTGCGAATGCCATGCAGCTACCTCAATGCTCCCGGATAATTCTGTGTTGCTAATCAAGTCCTCACTCAGCCTGTGGGGTACCTGGATCTGCACGCAAGGTGCAGGGAGTAATGTGAGTACTCCGACCCAGTGAGTAATAAACATAAATAAAGGCTGAGAATAAGAAATCCTGAAATAACACAAAGTAAACTACAACTGGCAGTCTAGAACATTTAATATTAAAGCGACAAGCCGATGAAATCCGAGTACAGATACTAGAACATGCATAATAGATGAAGGAACAAATTCATGAATACAATGCAATACATATGATGGTGCACTCTGGTACCCACTGCAGCGTACAGTCAGAGCCATCCATATATTTATCGTCGATGGCGCTCACTAGGTGTGTGAACAGACTCCGGAGGGGCTCCTACAACCCAATCGCAAATAATCAAGCCATCTCGTGGCACCAACCAGGTCCTCGGCCTCAATATCAGTATAATACCACTGTGGCGCACAGCCCGATCCATGCTTAGTCTAGAAATTCACATAAGCCTCTCGGGCAATATTAAAAAAATAAGTTTTCAGCTCAGAATGTCAGTAAAACAGTGTTCTAGTTTTCAATTCTTAGAAAAATGGCTGAGTTATTCAAAATAGTATTTAAACTTAGGACTGAAATCATTTAACAAGTCAAATAATGTGAAAACAGTGATAGTAGTCCCTGAAGGATTCAAATAATTGGCACAAAACCCAAATATGACAATTTAATCCAAGTAGAATGATTTTTTAAACAAGTCTCAATCGAAAACACTGTATAAACATCACTTGAGATGGACCAAGACACAATCCCTAACCACAAACGACCTCGCACTCGTCACGGAGCGCGTGTCTCGCCTCAATATAGCGTTACAATGTGAAATTCCGGTGTTTCAAACCCTCAAGGCGTCATTTACATCTATTACTCACATCAAGCCGGTCAAAAGTCTAGCTCGCTATGCCTTTTCCTCTTGAATCGACCTCCTTGTACGTCGAATCTGATCAAAACCACAAGGAATACGTTACAATAAGCTAAAGAAACATAACCCAATGGAAAAGACTCGAAAATTATCAAAAATCGCGAAGTTGGCAAAACCCGAACCCCAGGTCCACGTCTCGAAAAATTATAAAATTCACATCATCGGATTCCTCATCTCGCTACGAGTCCATACATATCAAATTTACCAAAATCGGAGTCCATTTGGCCCTCCAAATTCCATTTTTAAATTACCAATTCTCAAGCCATAGCTTACCCCCTTTTTGATGAATTTCAAACAATTTCCATGTTAAATCTATCATAACTTCGTGTATTTAGGCCAAGGATCTTACCTCCAATCGATTCTCAGTCAAAACCCTCTTTAATTCTTGTCAAAAGCTCTCAAGGTTACTCAACAATTGCGAAAAATATCCCAAGCTCGCGGATGAAAATAATATTTTAAAACCCTTCTGCCAGGCCATTTTTCGCTTCTGCGGTCCCGCTTCCCCTTATGCGGGACTGCTTCTACGGCCTTCTCCCCACTTCTGCGGATCCTCTTAAAAATCCAAAAACCGCTTATGCGGACCCACCTAAGCGGATAACTTTCCACTTCTGCGGAAAATGCTCGACCTTAGCCCTTTCGCACCTGCGACATTTGCCTCCGCTTCTGTGCAACCGCATATGCGGTTTTCTTTCCACATATGCGGAAATAACTGCTGCTGCCAAAAACCTGCAATTTCCAAACTTTAAATTTCATTCCAATAGCCATCCGAAATCACCCCGAGGCCCTCGGGACCTCAACCAAAAGTGTCAACCCATCCTAAAACATCATACGAACTTGTTCCAATCATCAAAACACATCAACTACACCAAAATCATCAAATTACATTGAATTCAAGCCTAAGTTCTTCAAAAACATCCGAAAATCAAAAACCTGACCAAAATACCTCCGAATGACTTGAAATTTTGCACACACATCCAAAATCACCTAACGAAGCTACAGCAACTCTTGTAATTCCATTCCGACCCTCGGATCAAAATTTCACCTAGCAACCATAATTCGCCAAAATACTAACTTCGCCAATTCAAGCCTAATTCTGCACCGGACCTCCAAAATCACTTCCGATCACAAATCATTATTCCCAAATCACCTCCCGAAGCTAACCAAATCACCGAAAATCGCATCCGAGCCCTCTAACTCATAAGTCAACTTCCGGTTGACTTTTTCAAACCAAACCTTCCTTAAAGAGACTAAGTGTCTCATTTCCTACCAAAACCAATCCAATTCAACTCTAACACATCAAATGCCGATAATGAAATATGAAGAAGCGTAAAAATGAGGGAAAACAGGGCAGTAAAACATGAGACGACGGGTCGGGTCATCACATCCTCCCCAACTTAAACAAATGCTCGTCCTCGAGCGGGCCAAGAAACATACCTGAAGTCTCAAATAGGTGAGGATATCTGCTCCGCGTCTCTTGCTCGGTCTCCCAGGTAGCCTCCTCCACGGGCCGACCTCTCCACTGCACCTTCACCGAAGCTATATCCTTTGGTCTCAATTTCCGAACCTAATGACCCACAATAGCCACTGGCTCCACATCATAGGTCAAATCATCATCCAACTGAACAGTGCTGAAGTCTAACACATGGGACGGGTCCCCAACATACTTCCGGAGCATAGATACATGAAATACCGGGTGAACCCCCGACAAGCTGGGTGGAAAGGCAAGCATATAGGCCACCTCCCCGATCCTCCTAAGTACCTCAAAAGGCCTAATGAACCGCGAACTCAACTTCCCTTTCTTTCCAAACCTCATAATGCCCTTCATGGGCAAAACCTTCAGCAAGACCTTCTCGCCCACCATATAAGATACATCTCAAACCTTTCGGTTCGCATAACTCTTCTGACGCGACTGAACTGTATGAAGTCTCTCCTGGATCACTTTCACCTTCTCGAAGGCATCCTGAACTAACTCTGTCCCTAATAGCCTAGCCTCGCTGGGCTCAAACCAACCAACCGGAGATCTACATCGTCTCCCATATAAGGCCTCATACGGTGCTATCTGAATGCTGGATTGATAGCTGTTATTGTAGGCAAACTCTGCAAGTGGCAAGAACTCAGCCCAAGAACCTCCAAAATCAATAACACAGGCACGCAACATGTCCTCCAATATCTTAATGGTACGCTCGGACTGCCCGTCCGTCTAAGGATGAAATGTTGTGCTCAGCTCTACCTGTATACCCAACTCTCGCTGAAAAGTCCTCCAAAACTGGGAAGTGAACTGAGTACCTCTATCTGACATAATAGAAATTGGGACCCCATGCAACCGAACAATCTCCCGGATGAAAATCCCTACCAGCTGCTCCGAAGAATAGGTAGTACACACCAGAATAAAGTGCGTGGACTTGGTCAGCCGATCCACAATCACCCAAATCGAATCAAACTTCTTCGAGGTCCGAGGGAGACCACTCACAAAATCTATAATAATCCTCTCCCGCTTACACTCTGGAATATCCATCCGCTGAAGTACACCACCCAATCTTTGATGCTCATATTTCACCTGCTAACAATTGAGACACCGAGCTACATAACCCACAATATCTTTTTTCTTTTCTCCACCACCAATAGTGCTGCCTTAATACCCGGATGAATGGAACATCGCGAGCTATGGGCCTCCTCATGAATCAACTCTCTAAGCCCATCTACATTGGGCACACAAATCCGACCCCACATCCTCAATATACCATCATCACCAAGGGTCACATATCTGGCGTCGCCATGCTGAACTTTGTCCTTGAGGACAAGAAAGTGTGGATCATTACACTGGTGCTCTCTGATGCGATCATATAAGGAAGACCGAGAAACCACGCAAGCCAACACCCGACTGGGCTCTGAAATGTCTAATCTCATAAACCGATTGGCCAACGCCTGAACATCAACCGCAAAAGGCCTCTCCCCAACTGGAATATACGCCAAACTCCCCATACTGGCTGCCTTTTGGCTCAAAGCATCGGCCACTACATTGGCCTTCCCAGATGATACAGAATAGTAATGTCATAATCCTTTAGCAACTCAAGCCACCTCCGCTGCCTTAAATTAAGATCCTTCTACTTGAACAAATATTGAAGGTTGCGATGATCGGTGAATACCTCAAAAGATACTCCATATAAGTAGTGCCTCCAAATCTTCAAAGCATGAACTATAGCAGCCAACTCTAAGTCATGAACAGGGTAGTTCTTCTTATGAGGCTTCAACTGATGAGAAGCATAAGCAATCACTCTACCCTCCTACATCAATACACAACCAACCCCGATTCTCGAAGTATCACAATAGATAGTGTAAGAACTTGAAGTTGATGGCAAAACTAATACTGGAGCTGTGGTCAAAGCTGTCTTGAGCTTCTGGAAGCTCTCCTCGCACTCGTCTGACCATACGAATGGCGCACCCTTCTGCGTCAACTTGGTCAAGGGCGAAGCAATAGATGAAAAACCCTGGACGAACCGACAATAATAACCCGCCAAGTCGAGGAAACTACAAATCTCTATAGCTGAGGACGGTCTAGGACAACTCTGAACCACCTCTATCTTCTAAGATCTACCTGAATACCATCGCTGGACACCACGTGCCCCAGGAAAGCCATAGAACTAAGCCAGAACTAACACTTGGAGAACTTTGCATAAAGTTTCTCCTCCCTCAATCTCTGTAATACCACCTGCAAATGTTGTGCGTGCTCCTCCTGTCTATGCGTGTACACCAGGATATCATCAATAAAAACAATAACAAATGAATCCAGATATTGTCGAAATACATTATTCATCAAATGCATGAACGCTGCTGGGGAATTAGTCAGCCCAAAGGACATAACAAGAAACTCATAGTGCCTATATCTAGTCCTGAAAGTAGTCTTCATAATGTCTGAATCCCTGATCTTCAACTGGTGATAGCCTGAACGGAGATCAATCTTGGAGAATATACTTGCCCCTTGAAGCTGGTCAAATAAATCATCACTACGAGGCAGGGGGTACTTGTTCTTCACTGTTACTTTGTTCAATTGCTTGTAGTCAATGCACATTATCATTGTGCCATCTTTATTTTTCACAAATAGAACCGGTGCACCCTATGGTGACACAATAGGCCAAATGAACCCCTTTTCTAGGAGTTCCTGAAGCTGATCCATTAACTCTTTCAACTCCGCTGGTGCCATGCGATACGGAGGAATAGAAATGGGTCGAGTGCCCGGTACCAGGTCAATACCAAAATCAATATCCCAGTCCGGTGGCATGCCCGACAGGTCTGAGGGAAACACATCAGGGAAATCCCTCACAACGGGAACAGAATCAAGGCTAGGAGTCTCATCTCCAACATCTTTCACAAATGCCAAATATGAAAGGCAACCCTTCCCAACCATACGCTGGGCCTTTAACAAAGAAATAACTCTACTTGGAACATAGTCAATCACACCTCGCCACTCGATCCTCGGGATACTCGGCATAGCCAAAGCGACTGTCTTAGCATGACAGTCTAAAATAGCATGACACGGAGATAACCAGTCCATGCCCATAATAACATCAAAGTCTACCATGCTCAATGGAAATAAATCAACTCGGGTCTCCAGACCCTCAATAGTCATAAGACAAGATCGATACACATGGTCTACAACAATAGTATCGCCCACCGGGGTAGATACGTGCACAGTTAAAGCAAGACACCTTCGAGTCGCACCCAAATAGTGAGAAAAATATGAGGACACATAAGAATAGGTAGACCGTGATCAAATAAGACAGAGGCATCCATGTGGCAGACTGAGATAATACCTGTGATAACAGCATCCGATGCAATGGCAGTTGTCCTGCCTGGAATAGCATAAAATCGAGCCCGGTCGCCGCCTGATCGGCCTCCACCTCTGGGGCAACCCCTGGCTACCTGGCCTCCACCCCTATCTAACTGGGCGGGTACTGAAGAAGCTGGAGTAGAAGAGGAGGGTTGATCCCTCTGCTGAAATTGACCACCACGATGTCGAGGACACTGCCTTTTCATATGACCAAAAACTCACCACACTCGTAGCAACTACCAGCTGCTGGAGAAGGGGACTGAAGGGAACCGCTCACACCAGAATGACCAGCCGATGCACTCGGCGCAGAAGAACCCTGAGCTGAAAAGGCATAAGATGAGCTTTGAGCTGGGAGGGCACTAAGTGAAGGCTTCCCCTACTGGAACCTTTTATGACCACGGCCTGAAGACGCTCCACTATACTCTGGACGGGCCAAATAAGGAGGCCTAAAAGAACGGCCTCTACCATGCTGGAACTGGCCCCTAGATGGAGCACCACTAAAACTACCTGAACCCCGAGGCCTCTTGGCCTCTATCTTCTCATGCTCTCTGCAGCGAACTGTCTCAATATCATGAGCAATGTAAACTATCTCCTCGAACGAGGCACCCAATACCCTCTCTCTAGTCATCAGAATACAGAGTGAATAGTTGAGGCCATCCACGAACGTCCTAATCCTCTCCCGATCTGTCAGGATCATCCAAGTAGCATGATGGGCCAACTGTGAAAATATCATCTCATACTGGGTCACAGACATATCCCCCTAGGCCAACCACTCAAACTGACGACGCAGCTCCTCTCTGCGGGACTACGGTACATATTTCTCCAAGAAGAGAGTGGAGAACTGTTGCCATGTAAGGAGCGCTGCACCAACAGGGCTACGCCTCTCAAAATTCTCCCACCAGGTAAATGCAGCCCCTGAGAACTGGAAGGTAGTAAAAGCCACACCACTCGACTCCAAAATCCCTGCAGTGCGAAGCATACGCTGACACTTGTCAAGAAAACCCTGGGCATCCTCGCCCTCAGCACCACTAAATGTCGGAGGCTGGAGCCTACCCAATCTCTCGAGACAATGCTGCTCATCGTCGGGCATAGCTGGAACCACATAGTCATGAACTGGTGCAACCGGCTGAGCTGGAGCTGCTCCCGGTGTCTGCAATCCCTGCACAACCTGCTCAGGTGTGCGAGCAGTGGGGGTATGATTGCCTCCCCGGCCTGTGAAGTAGTTGTTGTAGTAGTGGCTGAGACTGCCTGAGCCAGTCCAGTTCAAACTGATAACATCTGAGCCAAGGCCTCCTGGAGACCCGTAATCACGATGGGCACTGTCATTGCCTGAACAGGTGCTGCTGGAGCATCCACAGCTGGAGTCTGGTCCTGAACTAGGGCAGCAGGTGGATCAACAGGTACTGCCCTCGCTGGTCTGCCTCGACCACGACCACAATCGCATACACGCCCTCTAGTGGCCACAATAGGTGGTACTGGTGGTCGTCTGCCAGGTCCATTAGCGCGAGTCCTCGCCATCTGCGAGAGAATAGAATACAAAAGTTTAGTTCTCGGATCAACAAAGTCGCACGACAAGAATTCCAAGAATATGAAGTTTTTCGAAAGGTTCTGCAGCCTCTTGAGGATAAATAGAGACGTCTTTATACCGATCCGCGAGACTCTACTAAACCGGCTCATGATTCGCGAGACCAAGTAACCTAGGCTCTAATACAACCTTGTCACGACCCCAACCCCGATCATGATGGCGCCTAAAACACTGTTAGGCAAGCTCAACCATATACAGTATTAACCCAAATTCTTACCCAGACTTTAGATAATTAACACAGGAAATTTTACTAAGTCATTGCGGAAGTTTGACTAAAATAACACAACATAGCCCAATAGAATCTGGTGTCGCGAACACGAGCCTATAATACATGATTTCCACCTAATACAAGTCTATCTAAAAGAAATACAGAACAAAAGGATAGAGATAGAAGGGAGAGATCTGTCACGCCCCAAAATCCGAGAAGCGCGACCGGCGCTCAACCAAGTAAACCTGATTGAGCAATCCTGGCAGGTTTCATACATATTACCCAACCCAACTCATAATTAAATAAGGTATAGACTCCATTAATCAAATTCTATCAACATATAATTAACAATTTCCATTTCATTTTCATTAGCAACTTCATTTTGCCACTTTAAGGGTATTACAAGTTATACACATCATTGCCAAACATCAATATCTCTATTTTAATTTCCAATATCCGACACTACCCACAACCTGTCTACGGAGCCTCTAAATATAACTGAAGAATAATACAGAAATGTCGGTAACAAGGCTCCAGCTATACCTTATACAAATATAAAAATAAGACTCCGGGAAGAACAGCGGCATAAGCCACGCAGGGCCCCGAGGGGAAGGAGATCACCAATGTAGCTGATGGAAAGTGGAGGAGTTGCTACTGCAGGTGGACTGGAGTGCCTGCTATAGAACCACCTATAATCATAACACGAATGTAGCGCCCCCGGCAAAAGGGACGTCAGTACATTTGAATTGTACTGGTATGTATAACTAAACACCATTTTACTAGAAAGAACTATCAAATAGATACAAGCAATTAATACGGGCAAATCAAAGAAACAATTCATATAATCTTTCATACAATTTCCACAACATAGATTTGGTCATTTCTGTCACGTATTCACCACTGTTCTCATTACCACCGCCATCTCGAGTAGAGTCCGGCCACGACCCGACCGGCTAGGTCACCTCATTGGAGGCATTACTATCAATCAATACTTCATTTCCCTTATCCGGAATTCAATATCAGCACATTACCACCATGTGTGCAGCATCGTGTCTGATCACGACCCGATCGGCTAGGTCACCTCATTGGAGGCATTACTCCATTCACATTAGTCAACACTTCAAATCTTTATCCCACACATATCATAACAATTCCTGGGGCACTCATGGTCACCATCATCACATCGTTTCCCCTTTTCAATAATCATTTTACAAGTTGTGATCATAGACACATATATCAAGGATAATTCGAGTTGCAATCATAGGTAAGTGAGCACATAGCTAGCACGAATAACTCTTTGTTTCAACGTTGGCTTATAGCCCAAACACTTCAACACATAACTGTACTTTTTATCATTTTCTAATTGTCAAGATTGGTACATTATTCACATTGAGGCACATCCTTCACGAATATTTATAGATACATGCAAATCAATTAATGCGTAATAACAATCAATACACTAGCCAATTCAACTCTTACCATACTTTCGTAATGACAATGGACCTCAATTTCTAATAAAAAGGGGTTCTAGCCATACATACCTCAATAAAGCTTTTCCTTACTCTTTTACAAATTTCCGGAACTCTTAGCACTTCGATCTATTGAGTAAATATTACAAATTAAATCGAGAATTAGAGATGAGATTGAGACTCTAGCTTGGTTCAAGTATATTGATAAACCCTAGAGGTGCAATTTATATCACCTTGTACCCCTCTTTAATTCACCACCTCCCACTACTCTAAGGTTTAACATGCATGCAAGGAATCCATTGTTATACCCATGAATAACCTCACTAATGACCCCTTATATCTGAGAATAAAACAAACAAGAGTTGGGTGATGAAGTATTACCTCTTGAGATGAAGGTCTAGGGGTCTTCACTTTATTTTCTTAGATGATTTAGCCATATCTTGTAGAGAGAATTGATGGGGAGACTTTCCCTCTCTAAGAACCCTCCCTCTCTCTCTCTCTAGAAATGTTCAGAAGAATGCTTAAAATGAGCTATAACACCGGATATATTGATATGGAAGTCGGGTTAAAAATTAGAAAATTGGAGCCCCGAGTCAGATATGCGATCGCAGAGTTAACATGCGGTCCGCATAATGGACCGCAAAATGTTCCCCAGAAACTAAACACTCTGACTTAGTTTGCGGTAAGAATGTGGTCCGCATTCATGTTCTGCAGTCGCAAAGTGCACCGCAGAACTGACCCTCGCAAAATTCAAAGGAAAATATGCAACGACTATGCGGTCCGTATTTCGATTATGCGACCGCATTTCGACCGCATAACTGACTTCAATTTTAACCAACGTTCTGCCTCACTCTGCGGCAGATATGCGGTCCGCATTTCGATTATGCGACCACATTCTGGACCGCATTTCTTGCATTTTTCTAGACCGCATTCGAAGCATATTTATTAATTGCTAACACATGCTCCTAACTTGTACCATGGGATCCGGGTTTTCGAGTAGGGATTTCACGGGGCCTTACATCCTCCCCCACTTAAGATCATTCGTCCTTGAATTAGGATTAAGGCTCATTTATTAACAGTCTTAGTGCAATCTTCCCCTCCTCACAACCCGAAATAGGTTGATAGTCCCCAAATTTAGCTAACTCCCTAGATTTACGAAAATTTTGCCATAGTTTCCTTTGTAATTTGGACATTTTCACCTGTCAGAGAGCCCCCGAAACATATTTCCAAGCACCATTACACAATTCCTATCATGTCTACAAATGGTATACAATTCATTACCCCCAACAATTGCACATACTCAATCATATTGCTACATTCTCCACATAAATTAGTCACTTCAATTAGTCCCGTATTAGTTAACCATTTCATCATACTACATTCGTTTCAATTAATCATTACCAATCTACACTAGTATTAGTTGTTTACTTATCACATAAGCCTCTACAAACTTTCATTTACTAAAAAGAGTTTTGCATGACTTAGACAATCACAACAAATAACATTCTTACACCACTAGAGGGATTGCAACAGTAAAGCTTTAGGGGAGATATGGGGTGTATTAGCACCAAATGGAACACAACACTAGTTTACTTAGAGATAAGAGTTCGCACGATCACTACTAGGCTTGTTCGAACAGATGGGGATATTTTTCTTTCATTTCATCTTCCGTTTCCCATGTGGCTTTCCCAACTCGATAAAGCACTACAATATTAATATGTCGATGACAAAAACCTTAGCATTATAAACACCACTTTATCATGATGATACCTAGGCATTGACTGCACATTTTTTTTAATTCATATCACCTAGAAAGTACAATATTTTATTTCCACAACACCCTATACCTTCAATGGCCTCTTATATTTACAGACTTCGCCATAATACATTCACATGAACAATTTCGACCCCTGAACTTACTTAACGAGGGTAACGGGGAGATATCTTACATAAGCTAACTATCCACTAACTTCACCTTCAATAATTTCCACCGGGATGATACAAAATTGATCTCCACCTACTTTCTTGGACATAGACATGTGAATCCACAAAATATATGGCAATAACCATGGGAACACTTCATATTCCTAGTGCGGCCTACTGTGGGATAAACTTATGCTACCTTTATTATCAGCTCACATACATATTCAGGGGAAAACATTGAGAATAGCCTGCTCACCCTCCAAACTCTAAATCTCTAGGCGAACACTCACACTAAACCCTCGATGACCTTCAACAATTTCCCTAGAATGTGCTATCATAAACTGACCATAAAATTACATATCAAATATATATGTGATCACACTATGAAGCCTCATCTTTGACTCGTCTGAACTTACAACACTCAATGGATCTAATACAATGAGGAACAATAGAGTTCAAGATCGGACTGAAGTTATTTAGGAATCAATTTAGGCACTGAGCAGAGCATTCCATGAGGTTACATACTAAGAGACACGATGATTTCTATTAATGATATTGATATGGTCAATCATTGTGATGGCATCAACTATTAGACAATTAAAGGATCGGGGTAACTCGTACACTGGAAATAGGAACCATTAAGGAGGAATATTCAAGTACGTCACCCAGTCGTTCCCTGGAGTGTAGGGAAAATCCAGTTATCAAGAATGAGAATATTCTGGCACCTTGAATGTGATACGGGTTTCAAAATACATGCAGTTGAATTACACTCTTAACATTACTTGACGCACGAAATCTATGCCATAAGCCCGTGAGGATGAAAAGAAGTTGAATGCTTATGAGATTCTCATATTTCAGACGGCTTAATCCTTCCTGATAATTGATCATGTACGAGGGAACTAAAGATACGACCAAACTTTTCTTTCAAATCGATATGCTCAGGATATGTGCGAAAATCTGAGGGCATCTAATCTCATCCTTTTCTCAAGTAAAACCACATAGCCCGAACATCTAAATGTTGGGATGAAATCATGTACTAGTTAGAGGCGTTCTAATGGTTAACATGATGCTCCAAGAAGAAAGAAAAATGACACTCTTATCCTCTCAAGGAGGTGTAATACCAAGGGTAGCAAAACGGTCCTCGTATGAAACTGATATAGCCAATTATTCTAGAAGTTGAGTGAGAAGAAAGTCACGTAACCTAACCAATCCGACCCATTTAAGACTTTGGAAGAAGATATACACTTTAGTTTGAAATCATGGCAATTGAATCTCGAATTTTAAGAAAAATCATTACTTTTGAATCCCATGAGACAAACCCTCGTAGTCCTAGAAAATCAATAACAATGATGAGAAGGTACTTAAAACCATTACGAGTTGGTATAAGATAAGACCTCAAAGTGCCCATATGGATAAGTTCGAAAGAATGAGACGTCGTAATGCATTTATCTAGGAGAAGTAACTTAGGTTATCTAGTCACATGGATAAGCATAGCAGGTAAATGGTTGTTAGAAGAACATCTACAAAGAATACCAGTAATATTTATTTATTCCAACCAAAGGAATAGGTCCCCTTCTTTAATGCTACAAGACTTCCTCTTTGATGCCATGAAACGTAAATGAATTTTACAATGAGAGTTATCAGATGAAATAGATAGTAGTGTATTAAAACTAATGAGCACCATTTGGAACCAAGAAGCTTAAACTAAGTCGAAGATATTAGAAGTCCGTAGGAAAGGAGAAATTCACCCACTCTCAGGGAGCTTGTAGAGTACATAAAAGTAAGGTTAATTAAATCAAATCATATCGTTGGATAACTAGTCGAGACATCGAGGTAATATTGCATCGAAGATTATGGGTAAACAACACACGATGCAAGACAACTGAAAAGAAAGGAAAAGAGCCTTATGGAAGTAACCTTTATATCATAACCACTAGGAACGGTGGTAATATAAAGCGATTATAAGAAGCTACATTTTTTTTGGAAGAAGGTCTCTCTATGTAGTCATGTGACGTATAACTCCAGAATTCAAAAATCCAATTATATTTAGCAACTCTACTTCATAATGAAGCACTACAACACACTTCTATGCAACCAGCTGTTACGAGCCATATTGGGAGACGTTATAAGGCATGACCGAGAGAAAGGCTTTTACATATGAATATGTCACTAGGTGTATTTCTCCTTGGTCGACCCAAAACCTATAGGCGAGAGTTAGTCTGATGAGCAGATTGTTGGACTAGCACATGTGTAGATAATCCATTATCGAGAGGAGATCATTCGATCTTAGCAATTGCGACATGCTATCAACCCTTGATGAACTTGAGGTGATATGGGAACCCAATGAGATAGTATAGAATAATCATGGAGGGTTTACTGATGTTCTTAATGAGTTCTTTATAGATTTTAACTCGATAACTACCCAGATGCTAATGAAAGACAGAATAACATGAGAAACTGGCCGTTTTCTATAATGACCCCCAAAGGTGTGCTTGGTCTTGACGGAGAGCCTAGTAAGGGTCCTTACAAGACAGAAAGTGTTACAATGACTCATAGAAGGATACGTTCTCTCATGGTTATCGAATAAGTGTGGGAAAACTAGCACCATGAATTCACTAACTAGAGAACACAGTTAACACATGTTATAGAGGTGAAAAGAAGAGATAAATATTTGTCATAAGCTCGCCGCGAAGCATATTTGTTAATTGCTAACACATGCTCCTAACTTGGCACCATGGTATCCGGGTTTTCGAGTAGGGATTTCACGGGGCCTTACAAGATCAAGGCTGCGAACGCCATGCAGCTACCTCGATGCTCCCGGATGATGATGTGCTACTAATCAAGTCCTCACTCAGCCTGTGGGGTACCTGGATCTGCACGCAAGGTGCAGGGAGTAATGTGAGTACTCCGACCCAGCGAGTAATAAACATAAATAAAGGCTGAGAATAAGAATCCTGAAATAACACAAAGTAAACTACAACTGGCAGTCCAGAACATTTAATAGTAAAGCGACAAGCCGATGAAATCCGAGTACAGATACTAGGACATGCATAATAGATGAAGGAACAAATGTATGAATGCAATGCAATGCATATGATGGTATACCCACTGCGGCGTGCAGCCCGAGTCATCCATATATTTATCATCGACGGTGCTCACTGGGGGTGTGTACAGACTCCGGAGGGGCTCCTACAACCCAAGCGTAAATAATCAAGTCATCTCGTGGCACCAACTAGGATCTCGGCCTCAATATCAGTATAATACCGCTGCGGCGCGCAGCCCGATCCATGCTCAGTCCATAAATTCACATAAGCCTCTCGGGCAATATTAAAATAATAAGTTCTCAGCTCAGAATGTCAGTAAAACAGTGTTCTAGTTTTCAATTCTTAGAAAAATGGCTGAGTAATTCAAAATAGTATTTAAACTTAGGAGTGAAATCATTTAACAAGTGAAATAATGTGAAAACAGTGATAGTAGTCCCTGAAGGATTCAAATAATCAGCACAAAACCCAAATATGACAATTTATTCCAAGTAGGATGATTTTTAAACAAGTCTCAATCAAAAATACTGTATAAACATCACTCGGGACAGACCAAGTCACAATCCCCAACCACAAACGACCTCGCACTCGTCATGGAGCGCGTGTCTCCCTCAATATAGCGTTACAATATGAAATTTCGGGGTTTCAAACCCTCAGGGCATCATTTACATCTATTACTCACCTCAAGTCGATCAAAAGTCTAGCTCACTATGCCTTTTCCTCTCGAATCGACCTTCTAGTGCGTCAAATCTGATCAAAACCACAAGGAATACGTTACAATAGGCTAAAGGAACATAACCCAATGGAAAAGACTCGAAAATTATAAAATATCGAAGTTGGAAAAACCCGATCCCTGGGACCACGCCTCAAAAAATTATAAAATTTACATCACCGAATTCCTCATCTCTCCACGAATCCATACTTATCAAATTTACCAAAATCGGAGTCCATTTGACCCTCCAAATTCCATTTTTAAATTACAAATTCTCAAGCCCTAGCTTACCCCCTTTTTGATGAATTTCAACCAATTACCATGTTAAATCTATCATAATTTCGTGTATTTAGGCCAAGGATCTTACCTCCAATCGATTCCCAGTCAAAACCCTCTTTAATTCTCGTCAAAAGCTCTCAAGGTTACTCAACAATAGTGGAAAATATCCCAAGCTCGCGGATGAAAATGATATTTTAAAACCCTTCTGCCCAGGACATTTTTGGCTTCTGCGATCCCGCTTCCCCTCATGCAGGACCACTTCTGCGGCCTTCTCCCTGCTTCTGTGGATCCTCTTAAAAATCCAAAAACCACTTCTGCGGTAAACCTTCCGCTTATGCGGACCCGCCTATGCGGATAACTTTCCGCTTCTGCGGAAAATGCTCGACCTTATCCCTTTAGCACCTACGACATCTGCCTCCACTTCTGCACAACCGCATCTGCGGCTTTCTTTCCTCAGATGCGGAAATACCTGCTGCTGCCAAAAACCTGCAATTTCCAAACTTCAAATTTCATTCTGATAGCCATCCGAAATCACCCCGAGGCCCTCGGGACCTCAACCATAAGTTCCAACCCATCCTAAAACATCATACGAACTTGCTCCAATCATCAAAACACATCAACTTACACCAAAATCATCAAATTACATCGAATTCAAGCCTAAGTTCTTCGAAAACTTCCGAAATATGCATT
Organism: Nicotiana glauca; assembly: GCA_026770625.1. Taxonomy (NCBI): domain Eukaryota; kingdom Viridiplantae; phylum Streptophyta; class Magnoliopsida; order Solanales; family Solanaceae; genus Nicotiana; species Nicotiana glauca. Next base: position 13,582 of record MU702053.1, on the reverse strand, counting down.
CGATAAAAAATCCGACCAAAACACCTCCGAATGACCTAAAATTTTGCACACACATCCAAAATCACCTAACGAAGCTACATAAACTCTCGGAATTCCATTCTGACCCTCGGATCAAAATCTCACTTATCAACCGGTATTCTCCAAAATACTAACTTCGCCAATTCAAGTCTAATTCTACACCGGACCTCCAAAATCACTTCCATCACACTCCTAAGTCCCAAATTACCTCCCGAAGCTAACCAAATCACCAGAAATTGCATCCAAGCCCTATAACTCATAAGTCAATGTCTTGCTTGGCTTTTTCAAACCAAACCTTCCTTAAAGAGACTAAGTGTCTCATTTCCTACCAAAACCAATCCAATTCAACTCTAACACATTAAATGCCGATAATGAAACATGAAGAAGCATAAAAATGAGGGGAAATGGGGCAGTAACACATGAGACGACGGGTCGGGTCGTCATAATTTTGAGGCCCCGAGGACGCAAAGCTTTGATCGAGTTCCCCCCCTCCCGGAGCTCGTTGAGGCCCGACCTGAAGAAAATACTAATCGAGGATAGAATCAAAAGGGTAATTCCCTAGGCACGCGGCTAAGTTTGACAAAGTTGGTCTGCCCGGAGCATATATCAAGGTGTCACGTCTAGCCGTCCCATCTCTATATGTTTACAATTAATGCATTTTGTACTATGTTGGGATTCCCCTCCTATATAAAGGGGATCCTCACCATTTGTAAGTGGTCTGATGTTGCTCCAACTATTCTATATAAGGAAAATAACAACTCTCTCTTTTCTCTCTAACTTACTCGCTCGAGATTACCACTTTCATTTATTACGTTCATACTTGTTCTTCATTTATCGCTTGGCATTGGCCATAAAGAGACTACATTAATTGTATTCTAACTGGTAGCCCTTCCACGATCATTCTCAATAGCTCGAGCTCGAGCCCAGGCACCGGCCAGTCCAAGGCCCGAATAGCTAAACCCCCAGGTTTGATTATAGCTCCATTTTAGCTACGTTCATACTTGTTCTTCATTTATCGCTTGGCATTGGCCATAAAGAGACTACATTAATTGTATTCTAACTGGTAGCCCTTCCACGATCATCCTCAATAGCTCGAGCTCGAGCCCAGGTATCGGCCAGTCCAAGGCCCGAATAGCTAAACCCCCAGGTTTGATTATAGCTCCATTTTAGCTCGCATTTCATATTTTAACTTCATATATCTAGCATCAACTGCTTAACAACTAGCATAAAAATAGATCACGTATTTTTAGAATCCCATCAACAAATTTAATTTTTATTACCATTTTCACAATAAACACAGTTTTAAATGGACACTTGAGGTCCTATAGGCATGCTTTCTAGCAGTAGTGAATGAAGGCAGTGTTTTAAAAACTCACTAAGGAAAGAGGACATTTGATTAAACCAGTTCAAAAAGGAACTAACATGGATTAACTTGACTTGTTTAAACTGAATTGATTTTAAGTTCTATAAATTGAATTTTTTATTTTAATCCTTATAGGCATGGTATCTACTTGTTAAAGACAGGTATAAATACATGTAGTAGCAGAAGTTAAACTCAATCATTTTACTCAATAGGCATGGTATCTACTTATGACGTTGATTTTTAAAAACCTATTGACATGGCTTCTGATATTGAATCCCTTTGAATCCTATAGGCATGGTTTCTAGTATGGTAAAGCAAACATAGCAAGTATATTAATATGATCCTATAGGCATGGTTTCTAGAATAGTAAAGCAGACATAGAAAGTATACTAATACGATCCTATAGGCATGATATCTACCCGATTTACCCACAGATATATAACTACCCTCCTTTTTTCACTAGTTATTTCCAATATTCGTTTACAAATAATTATTACAGACCAGCTGAATAAATTACATAAATAGATAAAAGAAAAGAAGAAGTTACACTATATAGAGCGTGAAGCAGGCCCAAATGAATTCCCAAGCCTCCAATAGTCTCAAATGCCAAATTCCATAGACAATATCATTGTCTAGGTGCGTCTGAGTTCTCTAAGGATCTGAAGGATCTCGGGAAGTGCTCACACCTAGACTTTATAACCAGAATTGAGTAAGTGTAGTGTGGAAGAGCCAGCTCCAGTGCATCAGAGTTCAGAGAGATCTCATAGGGATCCCAAGATAGTCACACACTGGAGGGGCAGAACTTGAGGACCTAAGAGTGGAGTGGGAGTGCTTGACATGATTTTTAAAAGGTTTTAATAGGAAATAATGATTTGAAAAGACTCAGTTGAAGTAGTTTTATAAAAAGGAAAATTGTTCAGTAAAACATTTTTAACAAGAGTTGTATAATCATACAAATAGCAGATCAAATATTGAGCCAAAACAGGTTTAGCAACACTCTTCACACATGGGTAATTGGGGCTAGGAACACACAATACAAGTAAACAGAATTCTTAGCAATTAAAAGGGGGTAGTTAATAGTGTAAACAATAAGACATGGATTCAGGGGTGCTAGTTAGAACATAGTGACAGAATCAGATATGCTTTGGGGGTTCATGGGATTAGGGATATCAAATAATACAACACAATAGGAACTCCAGAACCAACATAGAATCAAACAACTTAGAGTAACAAAATTGCTTTGCAAAGAAAGGTTCATGCTAGAAACTAACTAGCAAGTAAACCAGCATTCAAAGACAAGGTAGAGTCAAGTTTAAACAAACTACTAGTTCATAAGACATGTTGATTCTAGAAGTCAGAAGACATAACTAGGTGAAGTAATAGGTCCATTACATGTTGAACAGCAAAACAAAAGATAGAAACAGATTAAGAATATGATCAACTGAAGCAGTATGAAACACATTGGTTTGAGAACTTTAATTTAAAATAGAACATACTAGTAAAGAGAATAAACAAAAGGTAAAGAACATGAGAGTGTAATAATTAGCCTTGGCTTGTAGTGGGCTAATTTAGTAATGATAGTAAGTAACAAAGAAAGCAGAAGAGCATTAGAGTGTGAGAGAGATGTGAGCTAATGTCTATGTGTGTCTTTAAGACTGTTGAAGAGAGCCATATGTATAGTAGTTTGAAATCTAGGTAAATAATGTAAGAATCAGAATTGTTCAATAATTATAGAACTCAGAATAAAATCAGTTCGATCATCCCTTAATTAAGGGAATTAGTTCAAACAGTAAAGAGCATGTGACAAGTAAGGAAAGAAATCATTCATAGATGGAATATAACAAATAAGTAAAGACTTCAAGCAGTGCAAGTATAGAATAGGTAATTAGGTCTAGGTTCAGAAAGTTCTAAGTAAAGAAATAATCAGTAAGAATCAAGTAACAATGCAGACAAGGTAAGGAAAAATTAATGAAGGCGAGCAAATCAATCAAATTGAGTAGAAAGGTAAGAATCGAAGGTTTAAAGAAAAGTGTTCAAATCAAACCAAGAAACAGGGAATCCAGAATCAATCAAAGAGAGTAGCATATAAATAAATCAGACATGGATAGTCAAGAGTCGACATACAACTCTAGCAAACATGAAAGTTAAACAATACTGATTTCAATGAGAAAGAGGCAAGTCTTGATGTGAACAGTCAAGATGAACACAAGCATATAGAATCAGTATAAGTTTAGGCTAATAAACTCAGTATAAGCATATCAAGGAAAGACAATCACGAGAAATCATAGAAAATCAAAACGAGAATCGGTCAGTCATGCTAATACACAAAAACCAAACGAAGAACCCTAAAAATTTAGGGCTTTCAGCATAGGCGAGTTAAAGTTGTATTAAAATCATATAATCAGTCAAAATATGTGAGAAATAGAAGTTTAAAGACAAGTAATCATTTAAACATAGTTTTAAAAAGAAGTTCCAAAAATCCTAATTTTAGAAAAAGATGAAAATACGTGAAATCATATGATTCTTGTATAGAACCTCAAGAATAGTGTAAAACACTCAAGAAACAAACTCAAATCATCCTAGATATGTACAGATCTAGGAGGTATAGAAAAGAAATTAGGATTTCGAAAGAGACCCATATAGAGATGAAGAAACCTGTCTAGAAACTCATAGATCGTAGCAAATATAGAATGATTTCGCTTGAAATCACACTGGAATAGCTAGGAACAAACATGCGATGAACTCTAGATGCAAGTTGGCATGGCCCTGAGCCCTTGAGAGCCTTTGAAAAGGCAAGAATGACATGAAAGAAGCCATTGGAGGCTTGAGGGATGATGAGAGATCACCGGAGATGACTAGAGATGGGAGGTCGGCATTTGAAGATTAGGGTT